>PPHT02000013.1:131848-171545 GCA_003705115.2 Ogataea henricii
AAAAAAATCAAAAAAAAAAAAAAAAATCTCCTGAAAAAAAAAAAAAAAAAGAGACAAGAATCTGAAAAATAATTATTGTCAGCTTTTCTCTGCGACAAACTTCTCGTCATAGCCTACATCGACTCCGCCAATTGCCATGCAAAATACCTCGTTCGACGACCTGTCGCCGCTCCAGGTGACCTTCCAGGCCGAGTTCTCGTACCGGTACCCGGACCAGCGCGCGGCGCCCGCGCCCGCCACCAAAACAGTCGACAACGTCACCCTGCAAACCACCGTTGCCGAACTACGCCACCTGTGCGGAGTCCCCGATGATCAATTGCTCGAGCTCGTGATCGAAAACGAACACTCGTCGTCCGCGCTGGACGACTCGCTTCCGCTGTACCAGATCCTCGCGTGCGGCCCCACAGCGTCGTTCGATCAGGTGCCAACCATCATCGCCGTGACTGCCGTTCTTCCCCACAGCGAGCCGCAGGGAACAGAACACTCGCCGTATTTCGCCAAACAGACCGACTCCGTGCGCTACGAGGTCACGCTGACTGCTCCCGACGGAACTTGCCACGCCGTCTCGCTCAGCTCGCAGGAGGCGATCGTCGTCGACACCGGTGACCACGAGCCGTACGTGTTGATTTCAGCTGCGGCTCGCGAGCGACTTGGCGGGCTGGCACAGGTTGAGGATCCCGAGGTTGTTTTGAGGGCGCAGGCACCGCAGGCACCGCAGGCACCGCCACAGGCGGTGCCGGTGGCAGCGGCATATGGCGGCGGTGCGCCTATGGCGCCTGGGGATATTGCAACGCGTCTCTTCACGACTCTTCAATGGATTTCGCGCGCCATTTGGCGCTCAATGGTGCATTTTGTGACCCAAGGAACGTTTTTCCGGCTCTACAACCTGTTTTACTACTCTTTCAAGTACCTGTTTGGTCTGTCTATCTTTGGAACGTTTGAGCCCGGCCCTGGCCAAGAGTTCATTGGGCTGACCTTCAACATCGTGTCGATTGCGGTGATGTACATGTTTGTCACGGACGAGCAGATCTGGACCACGCTGTTGGAGATTGCTGCCAACGATTTGCCAGCACGCACGCGGGCATGGGCGTTGCCGGCGATCAACCAGATGCTACGGCTGACGGCTGGGCTGCGGGTGGAGCCGGCGGCGTACACTGCGAAAGTTGTGAGATTTCTGATCCATAATCGCAGAAACAGAGGTGAATCAAGGAGGGAGGAAGGTACGGGGACGGGTGCTTACGTAATGGATCACGTGATTGTGTTTTTGCAAGATTTGGGGTTGTTTGTTTTGACGTTATTTCCGAGTGTTTTTAGGATATATAGTTATGAGATGGCGAGGGTGGGTGAGTGAGCGATTCAAAAGACTTGCTTCGCTCGTTGTTCGCTACAAGTCCTTGCGTTTTGTAGTGCACTCGCCAATTGACTATCTCTATACCCAATTACTTAGTTACCTAGTTACTTTCGAACGACTCGCTCCGCTCGTCGTTTGAATCACTCACAAGTCATTCAGGTCATACTCATGAATCATTCAGGAGTGGGTTACGAGTCGCTCATGGTGCACTCATAAGATCATCACCCACAAATCATCCACGAGTCGCTCACGACTCACTCACGACTCGCTTCGCTCATCGTTCAAAAAAAACTCACATGGTAATTGACCCGCTCCGCTCCAGATGCAGTGCCATTTGTAATAATTTTTCAGAAAACCAAGTTCCAGACTTGGCTGATAAGTGACGAAAAGATTATCAATGGAGAGTGGACGAGCGGGCGACGAGCGCACGACGAGCGAAGCGAGTCGTTTGAATCACTCACTTACGACGCACGACTCGCTTCGCTTCGCTCGTCGTTCGCCGTTCGCTCGTCGCTCGTCGTTCGTCGTTCGCCTATCTAATAATCTTCCCAAAACGGTTCGAGGTTCTAGAGATTTCGCGATAGCCACATCCAATAAGAATAGAAACCAACTCCGGAAAAGGGATCCAGATTCTGCGGTTTATTTACTAATTCGCGACCGTGGCGGTGGCGGTGGCGGCCGCGCGATACCCGTGGAAAAACGGTTTGTGCCCGCGCAGCCAAGTGCCAGGGGTTGAGATGGGTATCTCCTATATAAGGAGGGGAGATTCCCCTCCTGTGGCTTTCCAAAAAAGGTATTATTTCCACTGTTCAATCAATCACTTTACAAATATTAATTCAAAATGGTTGCTCTCGTCCAAAAACCAGCTCCAAAGTTCACCAAGACTGCCGTCGTTGACGGTCTTTTCGAAGAGATCTCTCTCGACCAATACAAGGGTAAATGGGTTTTGCTTGCCTTCATCCCATTGGCTTTCACTTTTGTCTGCCCAACCGAGATCATTGCCTACTCTGAGGCTGCCAAGAAGTTTGCCGAGAAGGACTGCCAAGTTTTGTTTGCCTCCACCGACTCGGAGTACTCTTTGCTCGCTTGGACTAACGTCAAGCGTGCCGATGGTGGTCTTGGTCCTGTCAACATTCCATTGCTTGCCGACACCAACCACTCTTTGTCCAAGGACTACGGTGTCTTGATCGAGGAGGCTGGTGTTGCTCTCAGAGGTATCTTCCTCATCGACCCAACCGGAACTCTCAGACAGATCACCGTCAACGACTTGCCTGTTGGAAGAAACGTTGAGGAGTCTCTCAGACTCCTTGAGGCCTTCCAATTCACCGACAAGCACGGTGAGGTCTGCCCAGCCAACTGGACTCCAGGTTCTGACACCATTGTTCCAGCTGTCGACGACTCCAAGAAGTACTTCAACAAGCACGGTTAGGACACTAAAAGAGCGAGCAGCGAGCAGAGCGAGTTGTTTGCTTGGCCATGAAAGGGCTTTGCAAGGCAAAGCTTGGATGGTTTTAGATAGGTATATATGAACAAGCGCGAACGACTAGCGAAGCGAGTCGTGAGAGTAAGTTATTGAAAAGTAAGCGAACGACGAGCGAAGCGAGTCGTGAGTGAGTAAATCATTGAGTGACTGAGCGACTCACCTGGATTTCTTGATAACCATGACGAGCGAAGCGAGTCATTATACAATCAGCAACTCAATGTCACAGAAAGTCATCATCGCAGAATATCAATGGCTCACATGACTTGACGAGCGAAGCGAGTCATCATTAAGTCATCATTTCATAATCACAGTATATCAACGACTCGCAAACGACTCGCAAACGACTCGCAAATGACTAGCAAATGATAAGCAAATGATAAGCAAATGATAAGCAAACGACTAGCAAATGACCAGCAAATGACTCGCTTCGCTCGTCATTCGCTCGTCATTTGCGAATCGCTCGTCAACACCAACTTCACCACCCCCTCAACCCCCACATCCAAAACATTAACCTGCTCCTCACAAACGCCCTCCTTGAACCTCAAAACCCCATCCAACCGCGCCTCCGCCCTCCCTGAAAACGGATCCTCCTTCTTCGCATTATACAAATCTCCCAGACTCGTGAAAACAACAGGCTCCTTCAGCCCAAACTCAGCCACCAGCTTCGCCACAAACGACCCCAGCGTCACGTCCACAGCCACTCGGTACTCGCGAGGCAGACTCCCGCACACCAGACAGTCCTCGACACGCTGGTATGCGTCCGCAACACATACAACTCCGCTCTCGCCGTTGTAATACAGACTGTCCTCCAATCCAGGGTTGCAACTGGTGACAAACTTGAAACATTCGTTGCAACACGCCGCAGCAATCACCGCATTTGTCGAGGCAATCGCCGGAATAATGTTCTTCACCACTCCAAGAGTCTTGCTCTTTGTCACTCCTTCGATTCCAAACTGCCGCGCCCGCGCCGCTGCCAAAAGATACATCTCGTCCACGTGTTCCGGAACGTCAGCGTCGAACGGCTCGTCAGGATGTAACCGTGGCCACTCCAACTGGTGGGCCCATTCGATGCAGTGTTCTGGCAGTCTCGGAGTAGATGCCAACGTGCACAACGGGTACGTTGTTTGCACAGGAACAAGCTTCATGTAGCATTCAAAGCATGCCGTCATCGTCGGAACCATCAGTTTCACCGACCCTTGCAATCCTTCGGTGCCACCGTCGACCCACGGCACAATCGTGCCTGTTGACGAGGCCAAATCAATCAGCGTACGATTGACCCATCGACGGGCTTCGATGTTGTCCAAGCCGCAAACAACCATGGTGAAACTGGCGTAGAAGTCCATGTCGAAATCCTGGATCTTGCAGTGATGCGCCACCAGTTTGACCCCGCGTTTGGCCACTCGTTTCGAAACAAAATCGCACGCCACTTGTGCCTTTGGCTTCCCCACATCTTTCTCGCGGAAGAGAAACTGTCTGTTCAAGTTGCTCAATTCGATCGTGTCCATGTCGATGCACTCGATGTGGCGAAACCCGCTCAAGGCGAGGTCCTTGAGGATCTCGCACCCAAGTCCGCCGCCCCCCAGCACGAGAATCCGCGCCGTGGACAGCGACGTCTCTCCAAAGTCGGGAGTGTAGTCTGGGTCGGTGAAGGGTCCTTTTTGGTGCAGTATCATTGCGCACAAGCAAACCACGAGCAAACCGCGAGCAATGCGAGCAGTTCAGGTACTGGCAGGTTCTGTTTGTCGAGCAACCTAAGTCAACCGATCCGAACGAGTGCACCATTCTGTATGGTTTTTACTGTTCACAGAATTTACTTGAGCTTGGAAAATCTAATTTTTTTTTCAAAGCGAATGACGAGCGAAGCGAATGACGAGCGAAGCGAGTCATTGATATTCTGTGATAATGAAATATGCTAACTTAATGATGACTCGCTTCCCTTGGGTGAGTCGCTCAGTCACACAATCACCTACTCAATCACCTACTCAATCACGACTCGCTTCGCTCGTCGTTCGTCACCGCATGTAGTCAGACTATTTCATTGCCAGGCGCGTCTAACAAAGAGCTTTGCACATTGCCAGTGTCCAACATAAAGCTTTGCACTTCATTCGCCAATGGCCGGGAGCTCGTGCTCAGTACCTGGGCGACTCACTCTCGACTCACTCACGACTCGCTTCGCTCGTCGTTCGCTCGTCGTCCGTTCGTCCTCAGATCAAATTAGTCCTCCTCTTAATCCTCCCCCCCTTGAAATTATACAAGCACCGCTTCGGCTTGGTCACCTCCTGAAGCTGCCGCCACGCCTCGTGGACATGCTCCACCAAAATCGGCTTCGAGTCGTTGCTCGGCTCGTCAAAAAGATACTTGCGCTTCTTGGTCTCGCTCTCCTTGAAGTTCTTGTTCAGATGCTGCCGCTTGATCTCCAACGCCTTCTCCGTCAGCGAACAAACCATCTCAAACGTGAGAAACCCAAGAATGTCTATCACATCGTCGTTCGGCCGACTCTCGGTGATCTGCGACATCCCGCACCACTCCCGAAACCGCTTCGACTTGCGGAACGTAAAGCTCGCCTGCCGACACTCAGACCAATGAACATACTCCTTCTGCGTCATGTTCTTTGTCCGCTCGTCGTTCTGCTTCAACCGCTTCAGTTGCGCCAGCACAGCCTCCCGCTCCTCGTCGTCCACCTGCTCGCCGCCGCCCGCGGCCAGCGAGTCCTCCGTCGTCTCCAACGGCTGCTCGTTAAACATAAACTCCAGCTCCCAAGGTAGTCGAATCTGCGATTTCTTCTGCTTCGCCAACATCTTGTTGTCCAGCGAGTTCGCGCCCGTCGCCCCGCTCGCCGCCGCCCCGCCCGCTGCAGGGTCGTCTATCAGGTCGTTCCCGGCTCCAATGTCTCCGCTCTCCTGGTCTTTGGCATTCTTCCGGACATCCTTCCATGATAGGTATGTCCGTAACCGGTTCACTTTGGCCTTGTCATGTCGTATCATGAAAATCACATCCTCCGGCGAGATCGACTTCTGTCCCCGTGAGTTCGCCGTCTTCTGCGATTGCAACACAAGCTCCACAACCTGGTCCTTCACAATGTTTTCAATCACCGCCGTCGTCGACTCTGGCGGATCGTTTGTCTCACCGCTCACAAACATCATCTGCTGGATCTCAATCCGGTACTTGTACCGGTTCCGGTTGTTCTCCTTGTCCGGGCCGCTCTTCGCATCCGTCTTCGCGCTCATCGGGGTGGCTGTCGGGGGGTTCTTCGTCTGGAAATACACAGCATACAAGTGTTGATCAATTATTTTTTCAAGCTTGGACCTTTATGTTTTTTTCTTTGTATTTTTTTTTTCAAACCTCTCCATTTTCTCCTCACCTTCTCTCACCTACGAGCAATTCAAATGACCCGCCCACCGCATTCCCTCCGTTCATGGAGTTCGTCGCCAGTCCTCACACTCAAAAGGTCAAAGTTCAAAGGTTGGTGCGTGCCCATACACCACCACACCGAGATCAACGAAAAAGTCCAACAGCTATTTGAAATCGACCCAAAGCTACACAAGGCTACCCATCCAGCAATGCTGGCCTGGAAAACAGCAACCACCGACCAACCACACACAAGCCCAAAACGACACAAACAACAGCCCCCGCCGTCGTCGCCACTCGTAAACTCACTCACAAACCTCAATCAAGGCTCAAACGATTGTGCCGAAGGAGGCGCTGGCCAACGTCTGGTGGGACTCCTAGATAGACTCAGACTCATCAACGTGCTCGTGGTGGTAAGTAGATGGTACGGTGGAACGCCACTCGGACCAGCCAGGTTCAAATGCATCAGCGACGTGGCCCACGAAAGCTTGAAGTTGGGCGGATACCTCGATCAACCGTTGAAATCAAAATCTCAGTACATAGACGCAACTAAAGTACACCAGTAATTGGAAAAAGATTACCTTATTAAAACTAAAAATAAGCTCATGTACAAGAAAAAAAGAGACCGTTTATTTGAAAACCTTTCCGTCAACAATCTCCTTGCCCTCGTAAGGCTTGTCCCAAGCCCACATGTTCTCGAGGAACTCCTTGTCCTCTGGCTTGGAAGCGTCAAGCTTGGTAATCTCGTAAGACTCCCAATCTGGAGCAACGTCGAAAGCTGGAACAGCATCTTGACCTCTCACCAAGAAAGCACCAATGATACCGTTGTTGTTGTTCTCACCGTACACAACGGCAGAACCAAACAAGAACTTGGTAGAAGCTTGCAATCTAGCAAAGAAACCACCAACCAAGTTGTTAGACATGAAGGTCAAAGTCAACTCGTCGTTGTACTTGTAAGCAACCTTCCAGAGAGACCAGTCCTCCTCGTTGTAGAACTCGTTCCAGAAGTATGGCAGAGCAACAGATCTAGTGTCCTCGTTGGAGTACTTTCTCTTCCACTCGTCAATTGGGATCTTTGGCTTTCCAAGAGCCTCGAGAGGGTGCTTTGGCTTCTTCTCCTCAACTGGAATGTCGGCAGCAGCAGCAGCAGCAGGCTTGGCAGCAGCCTCAGGAGCCTTGGCCTTTGGAGCCTTCTCCTTCTTTTGTGGCTTTGGAGCCTCGGCTGGCTTGTCGGCCAACTTCACGTCGGCAAAGAACCAGTTCAAGTAGTCGGTAGAGGTCACAGTGTTGAACCATCTGACAAGAGCTGGGTGCTCGGCTCTCCATTCCTTGCCGTAGAGAACGGTCAATGGTCTGTAGAAGACCGAAGCAACAAACAAGTCGGCAACAGTGAGTCTCTCACCAACCAAGTAAGTGAACTCCTGGAGTCTGGCCTCAATCACGCTCACGTGCGAAGCGAGCTTGCTGAGAGCATCGTCGACAACCTTCTTGTTGTATGGGGCCTTTCCGACGAATGGAGCGAAGGCAACACCGGCGTTGGTGAGAACCTCAGAAGTACCGAACGACAACCACTTAAGAACCTGAGCGCGGTCCTGGACAGTCTTACCCAACAATGGGGAGTTCTCGTCCTTGAGAGAAATCACTGAAAGGATGTTAGTAAAACACCAGCAAAAAAATTGAGGCAACAAAAAAAGGATCGCCCACTGCTATTCTCAGATACAATCGTTATCGACATTGTGTGTTAAGACAGGGATAACTGTAATAAAAAAATGATTTTGTTTCATCAGGTTAAATCGCAGCAGACATCAGCTGATTGTGCAAGGCAAAAGCAAGATACTCACAGTAGTAGATGATGGCAATGACCTCAGTCAACTTGTAGCCCTTAGGACCAATGAAGGCTGGGACCTTAGCGAGTGGGAAGTTGGCCTTGTACTCTGGAGCGTCGCCGCCAGCGAGCTTCACATCCAGGCCGAGAACCTTCACCAATCCCTTTGGCACGAGCACTCTGCTCTGCACGTCACCGTAAAGTGTTCCTTGAGACATTTTGTGAGTGTGTAAGTTGGAGTATGGAGGAAAAAAAAACAAAAAGGCAAAAGCAAGTGGCGGATATACTTTTATTTCAACCTTGTTTTTCAGAGTTTGTTGGAGGAGGAGTTGAGAAAAAATTTTACGTAGTGCGCGGCACAAAACATGCTGCCCAGCCACAGCGTGGGACTGTGGTTTTTATTCTTTCGTTTGTTCGGGTGTGGCGGTGCACTTTTTAAGTTTTTTTTTCTGGCTCGTGGCGCGGATATTCCTTGTGCACAGCCCGAGGAATGCGAGTCCCTCAACTGCTTTTTTTGTCGTGGTGGGTTGTAATTTTTTTTTTTATTTTTTGATTTTGTGATTTTTTTTTTCTTTGTCAAAAAAACCAGATGTTCTCTCTCTGTCTGTCCTTTACTCTGATTCCACCGATAATGGTCCAGATCCTTTGCACACCGCCATGCTGAGTCTCTTCCAAGCGCTAGGCAGCCGCAGGCTCGGTGTCTGCCCGCTCGGCCGCCGGGGTCTCGCCGGTTTGCCCGACAAATCCACCACTCTCGAAAAATTCAGCTTTGTTCAGCATACACACTCTGTCGGCCAGATATCTGCCGCTCCAGACAGATATCTCGGCCAGGAAATCACGCTTTCTGGCTGGATCAACGGCCCGCCCCGCAAAGTGTCACGAAAGCTTGTTTTCGCTGGCTTCCGTGACTTCAATTCTGATCTCACACAGATTGTTGCCAAAGATGAGACTCTTTCGCAGCGACTGCGCGCGGCCAAACCAGAAGATGCCGTCTCCGTGTCCGGGACTGTGGGACGCAAACAAAACAAAGACGGCTCGTTCTCGTGGGAGCTCGCCGTGCAGCGGCTGCAGGTTCTCAACAGCGCCGATGTGCGCACTTCGCAGCTCGAGTCGCTCAAAGAAACACCCTCTCAATATCCTCCAGAGTATCGGTACTTGCAATTGCGGAACCAATACTACCAACGTGCGCTTAAATTGCGGGCCCACGCTGCCGGTGTGGCCCGGTCTGTGCTGGACAAGCACGATTTCACCGAGATCGAGACTCCGCTGCTGTTCAAGTCCACTCCGGAAGGTGCCAACGAGTTTCTCGTTCCGACTCGCAGAAGCGGTCTTTTCTACGCGTTGCCACAGTCCCCACAACAATACAAGCAGTTGCTGATGGCTAGTGGGTTCAAGGGCTACTACCAAGTCGCCAAATGTTTCAGAGACGAAGATCTGCGTGCAGACAGACAGCCCGAGTTCACCCAGATCGACATGGAGATGTCGTTTGCACAGGCTGAAGACGTTCAGCGCGTTGTCCAGCGTCTCGTGGAGAGTATATTCCGTGAAGTGCGCCACGTTCCGCTCTACAAGGCCGTGGGCGACGACGAGTTGCACGAGCTCTCTACCGACGAGCCATTGCCGTGTCTGACGTATGGTGATGCTCTCGCAAAGTACGGAATCGACAAGCCCGATTTGCGCTCAAGCCTGCGGTTCTGCGATGTTTCTCGCTTCTTTTCTGGGCCGCTGCAAAACCCAGAGTTCCCGGTTATCGAGGCGTGCGTTCTTTCAGGCGCTCTCGAAACAAAACCCTTTCCAAACGCCTTGTTTGGTCCTGCAGAGTACAAGAGCAGAAGACCGCACATTTTCAAGATCAAGGACAAAGAAACATTACGGAAATGGCACGAGAAGCTGCCGCTCGAGCTCGTCAGTTCCGTGGATGAGCTCAATACAGCACTCGGCGTCTCTGTGGGCGACATCGTCGCCGTCAGCGACCGCGCACAGCTGTCTTATGAGAATCCAACGCCGCTCGGCCGTTTCAGACAGCTTGCAATCCAGCACTTCCCTACCAGATGGAGACGCAAAGTTGTCCAAAGTACACAGCCACGTCCCGAGGACGTGTTTGTCGCTTCGTGGGTCGTGGGGTTCCCTCTGTTCAGTCCTGTCGAGGTGGAAAGCGACCAGGGATCGTCTTATCCACTCTACAATTTTGAAGAGTTCCAGTCGACACACCACCCATTCACGATGGCAAATCTGGATGACTACGACAACTTGAGTGTGGACCCGCTCAACGTTCGCGGAGACCACTACGACCTCGTGGTGAACGGAGTCGAGCTTGGCGGTGGATCCCGTAGAGTTCATGATGCGCAGTTGCAACGCTTCATTTTCACCCAGATCCTCGGAATCAAGGATCCCGATGCTCTCTTTGGGCACCTTTTAGCTGCCCTCGATAGCGGCTGTCCACCGCATTCGGGCCTGGCGATTGGATTCGACCGTCTGTGTTCGATGCTTCTGGGCTCTTCCAACATCAGAGACGTGGTTGCGTTCCCTAAGACACAGACAGGCTCGGATCCTGTGGTTCAATCGCCGAGCGAAGTTTCCAACGAGTCTCTTGCCGGTTACCACATCCAGCGGGTCCAGCAGACCGGAAACTCGCCATGATTTGTTGGCATGGTTCGTCTAGTTACGTTGTTCTTGTAGATACGATATTGTAAGGCCGGGTAAGTGCGCGCGTCGATCGACCCGCACTAGGCCACGGTACTGTGTGTTTTTTTTTTTTTTTTTTTTTTTTTTTTTTTTTTTTTTTTTTTTTCTCTCTCATTCTCGTTTCGCTTTCGTTCGCGAATCCGCAAAGTCGGCGATCAGGAGGCGGGAATTGGTGAAACCCCAGAAGCCAGCAAGCCAGTGTGCACTCGTCTTTTACTGGATAAGTGTATATGGGAGTGTTGCATGCGGAATTCAGGGAGTTTTGCTGGTGTTTAGGTCTCTCTTGGTGAACCACGCTCTGTACATAGAAACAAGAGGACTGCTGCCCTTTCCCTTGGCTGGCTAACAAGGCCGTGTTGTTGCGCTATTCCAGCTCATTTGTTGCCACCGACGGGTCCTGGAGGGTTCGGAATTTGCAGACAAGAAAAAAAAACCCGCAAAAAATTTTCTCAGGTCGATCGACGCGCCGCCAACAGTCCGGGTAACCAGCACAGTTTTATTCAAAGTCAAACCTTAGCTACACAAGCAGGGAGACTGTCCAGACAAGATGGTGTTGCCATCGTCTGCGGGCGCCCGCTTCAGACAGCGGAAGATCTCAGTGAAAAACACTCTGCAGGTGTGGAAGCAAAAAGATATCCCAGATCTCGAGATATCAGAGCAACAGCGAGAGTTACAGCAGATTGAAACTGGTGTCGAGAAAGGCGAAGAGGAGGAACATCATTTACAAGCTGTGATCAATGCTTCTGCTGCTAAAATCCAGGGTGCCAAAGTTGAGCAGGTGTATATTCCCACGCCCGATGCATCCAAAGTCTGGAGTGAAGCCCCCAAGTATTACAACCAGAAGTTTGTCGCGCCTGCCTCATACATCAAGTTCTCGGCTACTGTCGAGGACACAGCAGGATGTCCATATTGTATGGACGAGGAGGATGAAGAGTTTCTCAACAAATTGAACGAGGAAGCGAAAACCAAGTGCACCGAAGATGAGTTTGAGCTTGTGGCCCATCGACTCGAAACGGTGGTGAATGAGAAACAGCCGTTTTTGTCAATGGATCCTCAGCAGGTTCTCTCTTTTGAGGAGATTGTGGAGATTGCTCTTGTCCCTGACAAGAGTGACCCTGCAGACGTTGCCAGAACGCTTGAGAACCAACTGAATATCCATCCATTCAAGACATTGCTCGATGCAGAACCAACGAGTGGGAAGCAGGCCAGACCTCTCAAAGAACTGTTTGCTTTGTTTGGGCCGAAAATCTATGAGCACTGGAAGAAGAGAAGAATTGCCAGACAAGGAAAACCTGTTTTCCCCACGCTCAAGTTTGAAGAGGCTGCTCAGAATGACGATAACGATCCATACGTTTGTTTCAGAAGAAGAGAGTTCAGACAGGCCAGGAAGACGAGAAGAACTGATACCCAGGGAGCGGAACGGCTCAGTTTGTTCTATCGAGACTTGAAACAGGCCAAGAGGCTGATGTTTATGGTTGCTGAAAGAGAAGTGAAGCGGATGGAGCAATTGAAGACAGAGTCGAACGTTTTCAATCTCAGATGCGAAGTGAAAAAACTCAAGAGAGATTTGGGTATCAAGGGAGAGGATGAAGATTTGATTGCCCAGAAGAAGAAACGGGCTCCTCCACAACTCGATACTGAGCAGCTAAAGGCACAGCAGATTCTAGAGAAGGAGAAACTCTTGGCGAAAGAACGCAAGAAGCAACAGATCGAGAAGGAGAAAATTCTGTTGTCTCAGTCAGCAAAGCAGAAGTTGCATAAAGGTGTTCAAGGTTCAGCACAACAGCTTCCAAGCCAGCAACTACAACAGAATGTTTTGCCTGGGCAACCAAATGGTTCAGGAATATCTTCGACAAATCCGGTGGCCGTGCAGCCATATGTGAAGTTACCTTCTTCGAGAATACCTGATCTTGATCTCACCACCGTGAACGCCGTGTTACAAGACAAGTTGGAAGGCATCAAGAAAGCCGTCACTGATAAACTGATAAAGAGACGAGCACAGGACGAAGGATGGGTCAATTTCACTGATGATCCATACAATCCATATTTTGATATTGCGAGCAATGGAGATGAGCTTTTGAAAGAGAGGTCACACTTGCCATACTCTTCGCTAGCTTCGTCTTTGTACGAGATTGAGAGCTCGAAGGAGATTGATTTCAGTTCTGTTTTGAATGGGAACAAGCATTATGGCAACGATGATGTTGTCAGGATCAACGCTTCAACAGGTCAGGTGATGAAAAATGACCGGCACAATTATCTACCTGAGTTTTACGATTTGACGGGTCCAGATCGTGATTATGAAGACGAAGGTGAGTATGATTTGCACAACAGAAACAAGAACAAGCTGGGAGTTTCCGAAGTTCTTTTCAAGTTGCGAAAGAGAATGGGCAGAGGTGGCCGGCTTTGGATCGACCGAAAGCGGATCAGGGACGATGTTTCATTCGAAGAGTATCTCGAACGGTCGAGTGACAGTGAGGAGGAATCCGAGTCTGAGGATGGTCTTGGTGGTGCCGACGAAGAGGAGCCCGCTACGTCTCCAGAAAGTGTTAGCGAGTCTCCTTTGGTCAACAGGAAACGGATCAATGTTTATGACTCTGAGAGCGACCGGAAACGGAGACTCAAATCGCGGTTTTTATTTGATTCCGATCTACCTTCCTACACCCCACTTGATCCTTCGAAGTTGAACCAAATCGGAAACCAAACGCAGGCGATTAGATTTGGGTGTATGCTGTTGACGAAAGCGTATGATGGAATTCACCACATTCGGCAGAAACAGATCGAGGCTCACCAGCAGCGTATTTTACAACAGCAGCGGCTGTTGCAACAGCAGAAGCAACAGCAACAGCAACAGCAGCAGCAGCAGCAGCAGCAGCAGCAGCATCAGCAGCAGAGTGGTTCAAAACAACCTGTTGCGCCTACTGGATCTGTTCCTCGGTCTGGCTCGTCTGCGTCTGCGTCTGCTTCGAGCCCGAACAGTGTTGTTGCTCCGAGCACGCCTCTGAAAGGTGCCTCACAGTCCCCGAAGGCTTTATCTTCCACCTCTGGTAAGAAACTGAACAAAAGCTCGTCAAGCGGGTCGAAAGTTTCAGGGACTGTGCGATCGTCTACTCCTTTGCAACAGGCTGTGAAGCAGTAGATGAACGAAGTGGAGTCAACCGCACGGGAGAGCGAAAGGCCAATTCCGGTGGTCTGGCGCGGCAGTTCTCTTGAGTTTTGATTCTCTACAGTTCTATTTCTTATGTAATATATATAATTGTTCTTCTAGTTGAGATAATGGTTTCTAAATGAATGCTTTATGAAATATGTCGCCTGTGCGTGGCTGGTGCGCGGCTGGTGCGGGACGGGGCTGTGTCCTGCAGGGTATTTTTCTTTGATCCGCGTCTTCATGATAAATAGAGGCGAAAATAAAAGGTTACAGTAAACACTCTGGAGTTGGAAAGAAGCATCCCTAGAGGTCACCGGGCTGATTGAGAGTAAACAAACAGGCGACGTGTTTGTGAGCAGGTGAAGACCTTTTTCAAAAAAATTTGGGGGCGGAATTACAGTGATTGAAATGGTAGGTTTTTTGGGGTGGAGCAGATAAGAAGGAAAGTTGATATTAACGCAGAGCTTTAGGATCACAAAGCAGAAAGCAATCCGTTTTTAAGTGAGCAGGAGGTGTTGCAACGCGAAGCGAGCTTGGAAAGCTCTGTTGATTTTGCTTTGGAGGAGGATGAGGGCGAATTGTTCTACTATAACCTCTCGAATCTTCAGACAAAGACGAACCGACTGCGAGGCAGCCTGATTGAGTTTCAAACGACGGCGAGCGTGTTTGACGAGTCATTGGCAGACGAGGTTGATCAGCAGGTTCTGGGGATCTGGGAAGTTGTGAAACAAGTCGAGACAGAGCTTGCAGTGTTGGTTGAGTCGGCCAATGGGACGGACGGCCAGGAGAGAGTTTCGCAGGTGAACGGTATCTCAAAAGAAGTGCTGGACATTTTACAGGATATCAAAGAACTGGCCACGGGCTATGTTGGAGAGTTGGTTGAGTCGGGAGTGAACGCGTACCAGAGCAGCTATCCGGGGAACTCCGACGAGAGTGTGAAGGATTTCATGGGCCGGTTGAAAGACGAGGAATTTTTCCAGACGACGTTTGCGAATGCAGGACACCAGGATCAAATGTTGTTGAACAGGCTCAAAAAAATGAACGAGCAGGAGCAGAAAATCGGGTTTTTCATACAAGACATTTGTGAGTCGATCGCCAAGACGCGAGCAGTTGAACGGACACCGTTACAAGAGTTTTCGATAAACGAGTCTGACGAGTTTCAACGTGGAACGCAAGATGCGATCTCCGGAATGCGGCTGAACAGGGTTTTCCGGGTCAGGATGTTTGCGATGGTTTCTCTGGTTGTTGTTGTGTTGTTGATGTGTGCCGCGTGGATCATACTGAACCTTGCGACAGACTCGAGTACGGAGTAACGATGAAAAAAGGTTTGAAATCCATATATTAGAAGGAAAAAAGTATGTATCGAAAAGATCGCTGAAGAGAATGAGTGCAACATAAACAAGTCATCAGATAGAGGTGGGGGTGGGGCAGACGCGGAGAAAGGATTAAAGTGTGTCCCAACAAGTATTAGATAATTAAGAGATGGTATCGTTCCGCTCAAACAAGAGGAATCTTTTCGTCTTCTGGCTCGTTCCAGGCACCTGGCATTCTGAGCCACTTTGTCTCTGGAATTGGCACATACGAGTTGGCAGACGAGGACAGGCCGTCGTAGACTGCGTAGAACGCGCACATTGAGGCGAGGAAACAGAAGACGCCGGCTCCCACTTTGCAGCCGGTGTGTTCGCCAAAGGTGGCAATGGTGTAGAGAAGCATGAAGAACCACATGCAGAACGTGAGAACAAACAGTGGGACCGTCGACTTGAACGTGCACACCCACAGGAAGAAGGAGAACACCGTCCACGAGGACAGGTAGATACCCAGAGCGTTGTTCAAGTCGTCTGTGTTGGTGTAGGCGTCCTGGACACCGAAGATGTTGGTGACGATGCCACCGAGTGACATGAAGAAGGCTCCGTAACAGAGCAGCAGCACCGACCCAAACAGGTTGTTGTCGACAACAGCCCAGATACCGGTGATGATCTGCACCAGTCCGGAAGCAAAGAAGAAGGCGCCTGCCAGGATGGCAGGACTGGTGACGGAGTCAGCCTGGCAGAGGATCAGACCGAGGGAGAACAAGGTGACGGCCACGAGGGCGAGTCCTGCAGAGCAGGCAGCAGGGTATGGTCTCCACTGCGACGACTTCTTGTACCAGGAGACTCTCAACAGACCTGTTCTTGGAGGATAGACCTTGTAGACAGGAGCTGGAGGAGACACGGTCATGACAGGCTGGAAAGGTGGGGTCTGGGCGTCTTTCTCGTTGTCTGTGGCAACTGGAGGGTGGACTGCGGTGTCTGTGTTGGAGAGTTGTTCGTGGTCGGACATGGTTTTTTGCTAGGCTTGGTTAGAACTGATTGGTAACTGATGATAGACGAGACGAAACCAAACGGAAATTCAGGGACCTGACCGTGGAGATTACAGCCCTTTATATAGCACACCCAGCAGGACTGAACGGCTTGAGCGGCCCCTGATGGTTCCGGGAGTTCCAGGGCAAGACTCGTTTGAGCAATAATCACTCATGCGGTTTTGGTAGCAGGCAAGTTCTTTTCCCGCAACTTGTGTGTAGCTGCCGTACGATAAAACCGCTCAACAGAGAAGGAGTAGCACAGGATTGGCACGAACGGCACGTTTCGGTCCCCTTGGACAGGCAAACGTAAACACCGAAAGATGCGATCGAAGATTGTGGAAAACACTGGGTGTCAAAATCATGTCATGTCGTTTCTCGAGACTACTCCTGAGGCAGAAAACAATAGAAAAACAATACAGGTTAGCGCCTGCGCGCCAGCTAGCCGCAGACAATATTTTTAGCTATTTAGCTTTTTTTTGTATCCCGCTTCCTGACAGTTCCGTCACGAAGCGAAAGGAAAGAATCAGGTACAATGCGTGACCCAGGTTGTGTGTGAATTGTGTGTTTATGATCGCCGGCGAAAGTCTGGTTCCACGCCGACCTTTGGGGCCAATCGCGATCCGGTATCTCGCGGTTCCCCCTTTGTCGCATCACCCGATTTCAATCACGACTCTGAGCAGATCCCGTTTGATGTGCCAGTGGAGTCATTTTTTCAAGGCGGTTAAATTACGTGCAGGGGTCGCGAACACCAGAATTGTGTTTTATTTTTTTTTTCTGGCATGATTGCGTTTGCGTGACAAAACGGCTGGCATGTGCATACGTGCGGCTCGAATCGGAAAGGGACCGGCGCGTCGATCGACGGGGCGGACAGAGCCCCGTCGATTTTTTTCAAAAAAAATAGGGCCAAAAAAAGAGATCAAAAAAAACATACCCTTACAAACACATGTCCCATCACCAACAGTTCCGCCCTCCACTCGATGTCGCAGCCCCGAAAACGAAACATCTCGCAGGTGTCGTCGCCCGCACAGCCGCCGGCGCCGAAACCCGCGGCCCGGCTCGTGCCGAAACCTGTGCTGCCCTTTGCTCCGGTCAGACAGGACGAGAGACAACACTATCTCAAACTGCTGTATCAGCAGTATCCCGCAACCATTGGCCACACAGAACGCGTCTCCAAGGCCGTCAGCAAGGAGTACGAGCTCGCGTCCACAACCAAGCACAAGATGGAGTACTTTAGCAGCATCAAACGGGTGATGTTCAATCTAAAGAAGTACGGCTCTGAGACCAGCGTCGCCAAAGCAGACACTGTGAGTGCGCTAGATCGAACCGAGAAGATGTTTTCAGAGCTGCAGAAACTGTGCATCCCGCGCGAACGGCTTCTGAGAAGCGGGTTCGTGCTGGACGTTCCAGAACCGAGTGAGTACGACGATATGATCGAGTGTGCGCACTGCAAGATCAAGTTCTCCGTTTCTCAAGAGTACAACGAGGTGGCAGCCAAGCCCATCACCACGTGCAAGTTCCACCCGGGGAAAATCCTCACGAGCCTCAACACCAATGTGAAAAAATACAACACGCACTACGCCTCGCGTCAGTACTCGTGTTGCAAAGAGACCCCGGGCGTGACTGAAGGATGCCAGCAGCTGGACAGGCACGTGTACAAGCTACAGACGGCAGGACAGTTGCACTTTGAGAAGCCGTTTGTGCACATCAAGACACTGAGCGAAAAAGAGGGGAAAAATTTAGGCACAGCCAAACTAAGGGCCATTGGATTGGATTGCGAGATGTGCTATACGACGCGAGGATTCGAGCTGATGAAGCTCAGTGTGGCCGAGTTCCCGAGCGGGAAGCGCGTGTTTGACGATATTGTGAAACCGGAGGGCGAGGTGATCGACCTGAACACGTTTGTTTCGGGAGTCGAGTCTATTCCCGACGATGCAATGACGTTCCCGCAGATGGTGAGCAAACTGGGCAAGTTGACGGACGAAAACACCGTGGTGATCGGACACGGGCTTGAGAACGATCTCAACGTTTTGAGGATCATTTATCCCAGGATCGTGGACACCTCGATTCTGTACTCGGAGAACACGGTGGATCCGCGTCGAAAAGACCCATTGAAGAAACTTGCGTGGAAGTACTTGAGCAAAAACATCCAAGCAGGCGAGCACGACTCGCTCGAGGATGCACTCATCCCGATGCAGATTGTGCAACGCAACTTGGAGAAACGTATTGGTTGAAGTCAGGTTGTGGTGGTGTTTTTCAGGTACTCGATGATCATCTCCTGGTTGCGGCTCACCTGCATCATGATGCGTGTGTTTTCGGCCAGCAGGTCTTTGAGTTCTTTGTCGGAGGAGATTTTGGTCTTTTGCTGTTTCAATGGCGACAGAAACACGTTTTCCGAGTCGTCGGTGGGCAGAGTCTTGCGTTTTGTGGCTGAGGATGATGCGGCGGCAGCAGCGGCAGCAGGCAGTTTTTCAAGATGGGCGTTTTTCCTTCTTTTTTCGGACTTGGTTGCGTTCTGGAAGTTGAGCAAGGTTCGTGTTTTGGCTGCCTCGACTCGAGGCTCCGATCTGAACGTTGGTTGTTTCCGCAGCGACGAGAGCGGGGTCATTGTTATAGGTTTAATTGCATCTTCTCTGGACGAGGCTCCTCCTCGCGTAGCTGCTGCGGGCGACACGTACGACAGGGTTCCCTTTCTGTTGATGATGCGGCGTTGTTCGGAGTTGATTTTGAGCGGTGTTGTCTGGCGAGAGTTTCTGTTGGCCCCGACGGGTTCGGGAAACAACAGGCTGGGGACTCTCTCGGTCGAGTAGTTCCGCCGAGCAGGCTTCAAGTCTGTTTTCAGTGGCGACCTCAGCGGGCTTGACATGGCTCGTGTTGGTGAGTAAGAAGGAGGTAAACAAGGTTGATTTTTGCCAGACGCGCTTTAGGTGATTAAAAAAAAAGCGCGAACGACGAGCGAAGCGAGTCGTGAGTGAGTCGACGCTGCGTCGCTGGCGACTCGTTTCTCGACATACTCACAGGTTCAATCCTCACTCCTTACTCACTTACTCCTCGCTTCGCTCGTCGTCCTCGCTGGACATTTGCACTGAGAAGAGATCAACTTGCGTCTCTTCATTTTTCATTTCTCTTGCAAACAGCGAGCGAAGCTGCTAGCTTCGCTGCTAGCTTCGCTGCTAGCTTCGCTCGCTGTTTGGTTAATATTACATAGTACAATACAACACAACTAACGCAGCAACTTGATCAACTCAAACTGACCCGCCCAACCTCGGCCTCAGCAAGTCGCTGTGTCCAGAATTGACCTTGACAACTCACAAATCTCGCTTCGCTCAAACCAACCCACTCAAACTCAACCGCTCCAAAAACATCGGCAAATCCTCCTTCCGAATCTCAATCATCGAACTCTCAAAACTGTCGATCCGCGCCTTGGCTCCCGTACTGTTTGCGATCTCCTGGAAAGCCAGCGAAAACGTATTGAGAATCGTGATCTTGTCCGGGTCAACGCCGCTGTCGTCCTCGTTCTCCATCCCCTTCATGTTTGGATACTTCGGAGGCAGACCGCAAACCAAGTACGTTCCTGTGTCTGGATCCAGCGACGCTATCACGAGGGGAAGAAGAGCCTTGTCGAGCTCGGCACACGACTCGAGGATCCAGTTGCCGAGCTTGGTGAGAATGAGCGGGTTTTGAAACAGTTTGGAGTTCTTGTGGAACGTTTGGATCTCGATCGAGTCGTGGTCGATCTGGCCCACGGCAGAAGGAGCGTTCATCGTAGCATGGGCGCTGCGGTCGAGAATCGTGTTGCTCGAGGCGAAATTGTCTTTCAACACCACGAGCCGGAATATACGCAGGTTCTTGATCATCTTCTTCTGGAAAATCTCAAACCCTTTGTCGAAAATAAACTGTTGCTGCAACTTGGCCACTTTCAGTCCCTTTTCAATCAGATCAAACTTGTCCAGAGAGTCGAACGACTTCCAGAAGTTGGTCACAAACTGCGATTCTCGCTTGTGAATTAAAGTCCCAAGATCTTTCCCGTTACTCTCTGCCTCGCTTTTGCCGTCACCTTCGTCGTCAGGTGTCGTTGGCCGCGTCTTCTTGGTCTCGAGACTCGTTGAGAAATCACCGTCGTATTCAAGCAGCGCAGTGATCGCCTCAACGTAATCGCTCGCAGAAACTGACCCATGGAACCCAAAATCTCTCATGAAACCGTCTCTGATCACATCCGTCAGACCAAACTGTGCCAGGTTCTTGCGAAATATGCTATGCAGTTTCTTCTTCAAGTCAATGTCCAGGTAATGCCAGTTCTGGTTCGCAGAAGCCAGCGATATCCCCATCCGCGCAAACATCGTGTTGAGCTTCTTCTTGCCTGTGTTGGTGTACAGTTGCAGTTTTGCATTCACATAGTTGGAAAAAAAAAACGAGTGGTACAGGTTCCAGTGCCGGAGTAGGAACAGCGAGTAATCTCGGTCCATCTTGAGGGCCCGACTGTCGGCTTTCTTGCTTCTATCAACGTCCAGTCCACCTTGTCCGTTCTCCAGCTGTTCCTGAGCCACCACGTCTGCCGACTGCTGCAGTCTGTTCACCTCGTCTTTGAGCAACGGAACCAGGTTCTCGTAGATCGAGTTGAAGCTCGAGCTCAGCGACGTGGTTCCGACAATCGACAGCCACAGATAGTCCACGTTTGTCTCTCCGATCGTCGAGACCAGCGAGTACACCTGCAACGCTGTCGACATCGTCACCGTCGTTCCCTGGTTGTAGTAGTCTTCGATTTTCCTCTCGTTTTCAGAGATCAGCTTCTTTCTTTTCTGTCGCGATGTGAGTGCATTAGAAGCTTTTCGCTTGCGTGAGTTTTCCTCGTCGTCGTCGTCGGTGTCTGCAAGCTCCTCGGCCTCTTCGGGCTCCTCCTCCTGCTCCTCCTCCTCATCGCTGTCCACAGAAACCAGAATCTCGTATGCTGACTTCTCGGCCTCCAACTCGGTCTGCGACGACCCATCGTCCAAACAGGTCACCATGTGCGATCCAAACAGATTGTCCAGGTTCCAAGGCCGGTGGCCGTCAAATACGTAGATCTTGCGCGTGAGACGGAACTGCGGCTCGTTGGCCGTCGAGTCGGGCGTTATGGGCGCCCCGGGCTGCAAATAGTCCGGGTCTATGTGCTCGTTCACGTCGATCTCGAGAAAACTCTCGAGATCCACCATCGATCCACAGCCTACGAGCAAAATGTTCGAGATGCTGTCGTCCAGCTTGGAGTACTTGGTCTTGAGGTCGTTGTAGCCAACAACAGGAATCAGTTGGAACACAATGAGGTGTCGTTTGAGCAGCATCGACAGGATCTTGCTGGCACATATGGCATCCACATTGAGACAGGATACAAAGATGACGAGTTTGCATGTCGAGTGGGTCAGCGAGGTGCTTTTGATTTCCTCAAAGGCCCGAGAAAACTCATTGGGCGTGAGTATCATCACAAGCAATTCCCGAGCGAAGCGAGTGGCTGACGGGTGATGGGTGAGTGATGAGTGATGGGTATAGTGATAATCTTCTCAAGACACAAATGATTGCAGTCTTTCAACGAATGGCTCGGAAAGGGACCCCTGCTAAGTACGCCGCGCACTCTCCGTACTCTGATGTGCTGTCTGTATAAGTCACCGCCGCTCAGTACTCGATGGACACGCTGCTTGAGAGCACAAGCTGAGACAAAGCGCGTTTCAACAGAGATAGATAGATGGGTTTTCGCGTTTTTCAAGAGAGAGAGAGAAAAAAAAAAGTTTCTGGTGCAAGGATTATTTCCAGTCGAGAACTATTTACAAGACACAACGGTCGCCCGGCTCCATTGCTCATGACGAATGACGAGCAAAGCGAGTCGAGCAACCCCCCTGCTTCGCTCGTCCTTGGTGCTTCGCTCGTGGTTTGAGGCTACCTTGTCGATGTCCCTGTCATTCAGTCAGCACCAATCATGAGCAAAGCGAGTTTCAAACTCGTGATTCAAGCTCCACTACAGCACTGCTGGTCGCTCCGCTCCCAGCTATTCGCTCGTCACGAGCTGAGTCTAATCGAATCAACAAACGACTTCACCTTGTGTATATCCGCGCTGTTCCCCCACAACAAGTAGTGCTCTGCCTTCGACTGGTCGCGCACGTCCATGCAATGTAGATAGATCTCAGCAGCAATCTTGTACGTGAGCAGATCTGGCTGGATCGCGTTGATGCTGATCTCGTCCAACAGACGGACAACCAGCTGCAGGTTCTGTGTCTTGCGCCAGATCTGGTCCAACACCGCGTTGTACACGTCGATGTTCAGACCAAACTCGTAGACGTAGATCAGACGGTGCTGTCTCACGTAACTGAGTACCAGCATCGTCTCGTCCAGCGAGTCAAAGTCAAATGTAAGCGAGTTGAGACAAAACTTCAGTAGCACCGGCAGCGTCTTGGTGCAAACGTACGGTTTGGCCGGGTTTTCAGCGGCCTGGCGTTCGATTTCGGCCAACAGAGCCTCGTGTTCGAGCGGTGGGGTCTTTCTCTGGATCTGTTCTTCGAAATGCGTAGCAAACTCCTCCACGAGGTTGTCCTTAATGAAGTTCACCATCTCCTCGCTTGTCTGGATCTCTGAGTTGATGTGTTGTAGAACAGGCGACAGTTTCTCCAGCAGTTCTTTGTTTCGCAGCGTCCGTTCCTGGAAAGACCTCAAAACCTGTGCAGACGCAGAGTCGAGTCGGAACGAGAACTGCGGTCCGTTCTCGGCCTTCTTCGGCAGCATAGAGCTGTCGATGCCAACAAACTCCTGCAGCGTCTCGGTGACGCCGATGGAGCCCGTGTTCTTCATCAGATAGTCGAAAACTTTGGTGAACGTCTTCTGCTCGCCCACCGACGTGAGCTTACCGTGGGTCGAGACAGACTTGGAAAAATCGTCGAAAAAGCTCTTGTACGAAATGTTGCTCGTGACCGAGCTCGCCGTGCGCGGCGGCGCGGTCTTCTCCGGGTCTTGCTCGTCCTTGCTGGCCTTGCTGGCCTTGAGTTCGCTCTCGAGCTCTCCCACAGTCACTCCGACTTTCTTCGAGTAGCACCGGCGACATGTGCTGAGAGAGCCTCGGAGAACTCCGGACTCGGCGCTCGCTATCGTTTTCCGCAGTGCAGGCAGCGCGTATTGTCTCATGGGCGACGGTGGATCAAGTAAAGTGCAGCGTCCTTCGGGCTCCTCTACTCGTCATGATCAGAACTTTTCAAGCAACATTTTTTTTTTTTTTTGCACTTTCCTCACGTCTGCTAAAAATCTCAAAGACAATAGCATAGCAATAGCCGCACAGCCCGTCCCGCCGCACCCTGAAAAAGATCTGGAGAACCTGACACTTTTGAATTGAACCGGAAGAGAGTAGATGGGATGTGGTAACCTGATCAGTGAATGCGTGCAAGGCGGCGGAACCAGGAGGTCCGCCGGGCAGTCCGGCGTGTCCATACAAAAGCCGAGAATGCGTCTGCTTCAGCCTCATCAAACACGCAAAATGCCAACCATTCCATCATCGAAGAATCATTTTGGCACCACCAAGAGCCAACCTGCCCGCCCCACTTACCGTGCTCGATGGTCATGCCACCAAGGACAGACCCGTTGAAAATCGCCTCGGTGGAGACCATCCCTGCTGCTTGTTCTGCAGGACTCGCCCTAGTGGCCGTCCCAAGTCCAGCCATCGGCAGGCGCCTTTTCTTTGCGCCTTTCTTTGCTTCCGGGCCTTATTCATGCGAACGACGAGCGAAGCGAGTCGCGGTTGAGTGAGTCACCACCTTGTCTCAGAGGTGACTTTTCACGGGCTATGCTTGCGGGCTATGTCGGTTTTTTTGGGGGCACCCTGCACCACGCAAGACTTCGGCGACGCTCTGGGCATCTATCTGTCCTCGTGGACGATGTTCTGCTTCCTTCTGTGGACCATCACGTGCATATCCACAGTCCCACTGGCGAACACACAGGTTGCAAAGTGGGAGCCGGCGTCTTCTGTTTCCTCGCCTCGATATGCACGTTCTACGCAGTCTACGATGGTCTCGGGGATCGGCGAGACCAAATGGCTCATGTCCGGGTCTTGGAACGAGCCCTCGACACTTGCAAATGGCTAGCAAATGACTAGCAAATGACGAACAAAAAAATCGCTTCGCTCGTCATTTGTTCGCCGTTTTGACGTAACAATGATATCCAATATTTCTTGGTCTATGTACAATTTCGCTCTCGAGGCGTGGAACCTCACAACACAACTCCCTCACCGTCATAGTGGCTTTCGCTCACTCACTCACGCACTCACTCCTTCTTATGGATCTTAGGCAACAACCGCGACGCGTGGTAGTTCAACGTTGGCTTTGGTGGGGGCTGGACCTTGATTCCCTTGGCCATGCACTCTCTGAGCTGCAACTCGAGGTCTTTACACGCTGCCGAGCCTTCTCCGTTCGAAGCCCAGCACGTGAGCATCTGTGACATCATCACCAAACAAGGGTTGGTCTGCTGCTTGGCAACCTGGTTTTTCACTCTCAGCCGTGGGAGCGGTGGAACCGCTGGTTTTCCTTTAGGAACCATGATTGTGATGCGGAAAATGAGCCGGTATTGGGGTCCTAGGGGTCCTTGGGGTCCTTTGTACAGCTTGTATGTCTCTAGCTGATTTTTTTTTTTCCACTCCGGTACAAGTTGGTGGAAAAAAAAAAAATCCACGGGCGCTGACATAAGCACACTTACCCGGCCTCGTTTGACGGCTGGCTTGATAAATAACAAAATCTAAGCAGGTGCTCAAACAGTTTTGTTGCCCCCCCTCTCCCTCTGTCGAATTTAAAACAACAACCCTCCACCGGCTGAGGAGATTTCCGCTGCTGCTGACTGACTGACTGTTTGGAGCCAGGTGCATCAGCTTTTACGTAAGAATGTCGGGCAACTCTGCGGCGTCGGCGCAGAACAAAGGGGTTTTGGTGTCTCCCTCGCCGCTGGAATCGGCTCAGGAATCGAGCGTCAGCACTCCAAAACGGACGCGCAGCTTGGAAAACCTGGCAGAAGAGCCACGTGCAGGCTCGAACAACAAGGTGCCGCGCTTGGCCGAGCCGGAATCGCGTTCTTCGCCAGAACCAACGGAGGGACTGTCAGTGGGAAAGAATTTTGATTTTGAGGAGGACCGATCATCGAACGGAGCCGGTTCGGCAGTAGTCGAGGAAGTCCCAGATGATGATAGTTCCGATATTGCTGAGAAATCGGAGACAGACGCGTCGGTCGCGGAGGATGACGACGAATTGCGACTCCAGGAGTACCCGTTTGAAAGCAGTGAGAACGATGAAAACGAAGAGTTTGACATTAGTTTCTTTGTGAGAGAGCCAACGCCGACGCTCAGCGAGGTCCGCGTGACCAAACAAGTGTGCAGCTATATGCGTGGATATCTCAGAATCAACGGGTTTATGGAGTTTCTCGAGAAAACGGTTCCGGCAGACCCTTCGCCACAGGACATCATGAAGCTGGCCAACATGCTTGGCTACATGCCACGCAATTTTGCCCGGTTCAAGCGCGATGAGAACAATGGGGAGTTCTACATGCAAAAATGCATCATTTTCTTCCAAAAAACGATTAATAGAGTGCTTCGAATGAGAACACGGCTGCCCACATTCCACACGATAGAACATCTGTGTGGTGCGTTGGAGAAAGCACGCAATGTGCTGGTGTTGACCGGTGCGGGAATATCCACCTCGTTGGGAATACCCGACTTCAGATCGTCTCAAGGTTTCTATTCCAAGATGAAACACTTGGGATTGGACGATCCACAGGACGTGTTCAGTCTCGATGTTTTCAGAGAAAACCCAGAAGTTTTCTACTCCATTGCTCACATGATTCTTCCGCCCGACTTGGCCTACACCCCGTTGCACGGGTTCATCAAGTTGCTCCAAGATAAGGGCAAGCTGCTGCGCAACTATACACAGAATATCGATAATCTAGAGGCCAATGCCGGTGTTTTGCCCGAAAAACTGGTGCAATGTCACGGATCGTTTGCCACTGCAAGCTGTGTGACATGCAAATACAGGGTGCCCGGAGAGGCGCTCTACAAGAATCTGCGACAGCAGGAGATCGCGTACTGTCCGTTCTGCGAGCCAGAGCGCAAAGTCTTGTTGGCGAAGCTTGACAAAATGGAGGACGAAGGCAACTACTCGCGTCGCTTCGACTACATCAACTCATATGGCGTGATGAAGCCGGACATCACGTTCTTTGGCGAAGATCTGCCGGACAGTTTCCACAACACCATCAAAAAAGATGTAGAGGCGTGCGATCTACTGATTTGCATTGGAACGTCGCTCAAAGTTGCTCCTGTGAGTGAGATTGTCAACATGGTGCCCAGTCACGTGCCACAGGTGCTCATCAATAAGGACCCCATCAGTCATTGCGAGTTCGACATCGATATCTTGGGCTACTGCGACCAGGTGATCACTTGGCTGACTGGCAAGAAGCTCGGATGGAAGATTGAGCACGAGAACTTTGACAAGATTCTCGATTCCGGACTGGAGCTCAACGTTGTTGATGCTTCTGCAGGGTGTTATGAGGTGACAGATGCGAACGAGCGGTCAAAGCTGAACTCGGAGCGAGCGAGCGACGAGCAAGCGAGCGACGAGCGAAGCGAGTCGTGAGTGAGTGAGTGAGCGAGTGACGAGCGGAGCGAGTGAGTGTATCAAGCAAGCGAGTCAGCGACGCAGGGTCGACTCACTCACGACTCGCTTCGCTCGTCGCTCGGGGAGTCATTCGCTCTGATTTGTGCTACTGTATACTTTATCAACCACAACTTAATGCTGTTCATCGCGGGTAGCCGTGACTCATGACAGCTTCGAGTGAATGAGTAGCTTTGATGCTTGATGAGCAACACGAGTGCCTGAATTTTCCACTTCTGCACCGCCTTCTTTTTGCTCACAAAAAAAAAAAAAGCTTCTAGTAGAATATTGAAAGCGCTTACTAAAAAAACCACCCACACACTCTACTCTTGTCTCTTTACTAACCAAACGTCCAACAATGTCTCTTCCAAAAGTCATTGACAACAAAGCCGAAATCCGTGCGGTTACGTACAAAAACTATGCGACTCCGCTCGACCTGACAACACTGAAAGTTGACGTTCCTTCTGCAGATGTTCTTGTCAAGCCTACGCAGATTCTCGTCAAGACCAAGATCGCAGCAGTGAACCCTGTGGACGTGCTGATCAAGTCGTTGTCGCCGGATCTGGAAAACACCCGCGTTGTGAAACACCTGAAAGGCTCGTCTTTGAAAGGATTTGGCTCTGATTTTGCCGGAGTCGTCGTTCAGGTTGGCTCGCAAGTGACCGAGTACAAGCCAGGAGACGAGGTGTACGGCGACTATTTGCAACCGTTCAGCATCAATGGCAGTTTCCGCGACTTTTTGTTCATCGACACCACCAAGATCAAACGTTTGGCCAAGATTCCTCAAGGAATGACGTTTGCGCAAGCAGCAAGTATCCCTATTCCGTTCGGTACAGCGTACCAATTGGTGGCAAAGCACACCAATCTCAAAGACGCAAACGTGCTTGTCCTTGGTGGCGGGTCGTGTGTGGGCGCGTACGCTACGCAGCTGGTGAAACATCATTTCGGCGCAAAGAACGTGGTCACGACCTGCTCTCCGGGCTCTGCTGCTCGCTCGCTGTCGTACGGAGCTTCGCAGACCGTTGACTACACCAAGGGTAAGGCGCATGAACTGGAGGCGGTCAAGAATGTGGTTGCTGAGATCGGCAAGTTTGACTTGATTTTCGACGCTGTCAGAGACGACTCGCTTGTGAACGACCTGGACTCGGTGCTCAAGAGCAAGAAGGAGGGCGGAAAGTTTGTGCAAGTGATCAGCGCATCTACAATGAAGTACGGCAAAATGAGCTACTTTGAAATGCTTCCAAAATGGGGCTTTGTCCGCAAGATCGTGACTGGCATGGTGGGCTGGTCGAACCACGAGGTGATTCTGGCCTCTCTTGCTGTCGGAGACTGGGGATCAGGGGTGGCTGCTGATCTGTGGGCCAAGGGCCTCCTGACTATTCCAATCGACTCCATTTTGAAGTTTGAGACCCAGAGCAACGAGGCGTTTGAGAAGGTTGGGTCTGGAGTTTCCAAGGGCAAAGTTCTTGTTGAGTTTGAGTAGTCGGGATTGGCTTAGATAGTTTTGGTTTGTCTGTTGCTGGTTTTCAACAAGGAGAGTTTGTGTTGCGCAAACAGAGTTAGTGAGTGGTTGGTCTTGTAGGTGCCTTCTGGTGCACGGGTGTTGTTTTTTATTTTTTGTTTTTTTTTCTCTACAACAGAACAAAGGGGAAAAAAAACAATCGTGTTTTTTTTAATGCTAAATGATGTTTTTCTTTCCGATCTGTTCCTGTTGTTCCTGGATACAATTGCAAGGTTTGTTTGTTGGCCGACGAGCAAACAACGAATTGAGGTGCACATGAACGGAATGAAGCGACTCGGGTCGCACAATCGGCCCCATCAGCCTGCCCCGGTCCAAAATGACCCAAACCAGCGAACAGAGTTCCAGCGAACCCACCAGAAAACGGTCTCGCATTCGTCCATGGACCTCGCAAGACAGTACGAAAAGGACGTCGCCCAAATCAACAAGCACCTGTTCCATGAAATTGACCAAAAAGGTCACCGCTTGGAGAAATATTTGGCCCATGTCCGGATCATTGAGGATTCCAAGTCTCAGAGCCAGAGACCCCCAGCAAACAGTGCTCCGAAAAACAAAAAAGACCGCATTTTGATCCTGTCAGTGAAGGCTTCTGGAAGAATTCGAATGCACAAGGCTCGTGAGAACCCGGATGGCTCGGTCCAGATCGGTCGGACGTGGGATTTCGAGGAGCTGACCCAGGTCGAGCTCGACACAGAGGTTCCTACAGGGTTTGTCTTTGAGATGGGCAAAATGTACTACTGGGAGACGGGCTCGCCAAAGGAGAGGCGCGTGTGGCTCACAACGGTTCTCGAACACTACACAAAGTACACAAGGGGGAAGAAAGTCCCACGTCTGGTGAACTGTTCCATGGACTACTTCCATCTAGGAGGGCTTCTAAAGAAATACACTGATTCCGCCTCGGGAACGCCGTCGCCGCACTCTCCGAACCCCACACACACTCCACACACTCCACTTTCTCCGCCGCCTGCAACAGCCAGCACCATGGCATCCTCGTCCAGTGACGGTGTCTTGACTGCCACTACCGCAACGACCTTGACCACCAGTCCCAAGAAGCCCAGACCACAGGTGTCGCCGCACGAGAGCAGCTCAGGTGGGTCGTACGGTTCAAGATCCGCAAACACGCCTTCTCCGGTGGTTCCAAAAACGCTTGCGGCAGCCACGGGTGCTCCAAAGCAGCTCAATTTGGGCAGAGAGCCAAGCGATCATCAGCCAAGAGTGCCTGGCTCGAGGTCGCAGTGGCAAAGACAACCTTCGTCGCCCGAAACTCGCCAGAATTCGGGAGGTTTCAGAAGAAGAAGCGAGGAGAGACGTTTCGATGTTCCTGCACATCAGCTGGGACAGCAATATCCACAGCAGAAGCTGCCGCAGCAGCAGCAGCAGCAGCAGCAGCAGATTCCACAAATGGGTCGCAAAAGAGAAGAGGTCCCGGTGCAACAGAATCTCCAGTCCCAACTGTCCCGGTCCCAACCTCAGTCTCAACATTCACAGTCACAGCAACCTCAACTTCAACAGCCGCAGCGGAGAGAGGAAAGGACCCGTGATCAGTACGTTCGGGAGCAGCCACAGTACCTGGCCAGAAAAGAAAGCTCTCGCGAGCCCGTGCAGTTGCAACCGATTGATCAAAGAAGAGAGGAAAGGGTCCCATCTCAGTCATCTGCTGGAGTTACAAGCGGCCAGGTCCCCGTGGTTAAGAATGATTATCCAAAGTCGCTTGTTCCTGATCGGCCGAGCTCGCCGGTGGAAGTTACGCCGAGTAAAAAACCGGTTGGTCGCTCGCACATTGACTACGAGAGCGAAATTGACCGGTTGATTGCGCAGGATAGCCAGTACTTGGGCGGCGATGATAAGGATGGTGACGAAGATGATGGACCTCTCACATCAGAGAAGGTGACGAGGCCCGAAGTTGAAGAAGACATCTCACAGCTAAACGTTACTTTGGATGACAACAGTTACGACCAGTTTTTGGACAGTTATGCGGACGTTGGCGACGAACCAGAGACCAAAACCGCGCCTCTGAATTTTGGATCTTCTGAAGTGGTGAAGCCTCCCACCGCACAGGCTACGGGGAAATCTGCATTTCTGAAGGTTCCTACAAACGAGGCCGTTTCAAGTGGCACGGCCATAACTGGTAGATTGAGTGGTGATGAGGATGACTACGACATTGAGATTATCTCTCCGTACTCGAATAGACCACATGCAAGATCGAGAGCGTTCAGTCGTGTTGATTCTGAGCTCAAGGAGTCTAAAGACCTCACAGATCTTTTTGATGAGATTGGCTGGGATCCTAGCATAGACGACTCTAAGACATTACAGAAGAAACTTCTGAAGGAGTTGGAGAGAATCGAATACGAAAAGGTGGACGCACTGACGGATCTAGGCGGTGGATCGTCGCTGCTGACACAAGCGATCAACAACTCGATACAGCAGTGCAATGTTGTTGAGCCGCTGCTTTCCTTCTTCGGGGTGCAACTTGGTTCTTTCCAGGATGAAATTGACCATCTTGAGAAACAAGGACATGGTCTTCAGATAGAAACGACAAACAAGAAGCTGTTGAAGAAAGAGCTCAATGACATCCTGCATTCTGTGGACATATCTGATGAAAAATTGAAGCTTTTGTTGGACTCGAAAGTGGCTCTTGGACCGCAGAATGAGAAGCTGGAGTCGATTCTCAATGACCTGTACCATGCTTTGATGAAGATTAGGGGAACTCACGAGGCAGATGATCAGGATGAACTGGGGCAGATGAGAGCATTGGAGGAGAAGAAGATCAAGTATGAAAAAACCAATCAGATCTTTGTGGCCAACTTCAAGAAGCAGATGGTTCGGATATTCAATTCTGTTGTTGTGAGTCTGAATCTGAAGTTACAAACATCTTCGTCGGTGGCTGATCTTTTGAACAACTCACTGCGTCAGAAGTACTCTGACTTGATGTCTTTACAAGGCCTCGTTGCTTACGTGAAACAAACTTCCCTGAAAGATTACTATGACATACTCAAAGCCCACGAAAGCGAGTTTTCCACTTTTTACTCCAACCTTGCCAAAGTCCTGGTTGATAGGCTAAAGACCGAAACGCTCAGCGCTTCGAGTGCGTCTTTTTCGTTTGACAGCAGTCCAGGAGACATTTTCACGAAGAGGAGCCTCAAGTCGAGACCATCGGGCTCGCAGTCTTTGAAAAACAAGTCGACTTCAAACACCAAGTTGCTGGAGCAATTGGGTTTTGGTGTGGAAGAGAAACCACGGACCCAGCAAGTTTCTGTGGGAGACCAGACGGCGGAGCAGGTGTGTCCAGGAAAACATGTTATAAGCGTGTTGGAGGACTATTTCAATGCGATTGTGTTCCATCAGCAATTCACCACACGGTTGTTTTCTCTTTCATCATCTCCAGCATCGACTTTTTCAGAGCTTATCAAGCACCGCATCTCAACTAGACTTGACAACTTCTTGAGTCCTGAGAATTCCGTTTGGGGCATGGAAACTGACAGAGATGTGAGCGATGAAGTTTTCAACGTTATGCATAACACTGTTGGTGATTCCATGGCTTCGATTTTGAAAGCTATCACTAGTGTGTCTCGAGAAGACATTCTTTTGTTCCCGATCATCACGCTTTATTCCCAGAACCTGACCAAGGAGCTGTCTTCGACCAATCAGGAGTATGTGGTGAACATGCTGACCCGGATCGAGTCCAAGCTGACGAGTGTGTGGAACCAGGCCATTGAGTCTCAGATCTCGATCATGGATCGCGAATCGGTGGGAGTGAAGGTGTACAGGTTTACAAAAGCATTCCCCGAGTTTGTGAGGAAGATTGAGTTGGGCATGACTTCTTTGAAGATTACGAACTTTGTTGATTATCCGATTTATTTGCAACTTACGGAGGATTACGAAAAGATCTGGAAGAATCTGGACACCACCTTGCGAAAGAACGTTGCTTCGATCGAGCAGATCGAGAGCCAGCCGCACTTGACGTCGAGCGTGACAAATCTGTCTGCGACTGCGCGTGAAGAGCTGCATAGTGACTCGTCACACGAGAGTCTCAGTGGACATCTTGTGCTGTTGATGAACTACAAGTGGCTGAGTGAGGAGAGCAAAGAGCTGTCTATGTTCCCGTCAGAGGTGCGGCAGTCGATTGAAGAGCTCAAGTCGGAGGAGATGCACCTGTATTGCAATGCTTTGGCAGGCACGAAGCCGATTGGTGAGCTGGCGCGGTTCCTGGAGAGCGTGGAGGAGCTGGTGCGGTCGCACACGAATCCGTCGAGAACAAACGCGTTTTCGAGTGCCAACATGCAGAGTTTGTTGGACAAGTTTGAGTCTGCGAACCTCAAGAGCGGGATTCGCGAGCTGGCGACGGATCTGGGGGCGCAGATTCTTGGCAAGATGAAGTACTCGGAGGGAGAGAGCGAGATCAGTGCTAGTGTTGCGGACGGGATTGAGAAGGATCTGTTCAACAATTGTCTGAACTCGTTGAGCATAGTGTACAACGTGAACTTTTCGCGGCTGAACCACGTGCTGAAGGAGTACTACGAGGGCTTTTCGAACCCTGTGGACAAGATTGTGATCAACTACAACTTCAACAAGGAGCATCTGTGAGGATGTAAAAATGAGATTTGAGGATGCAAGAGTTGTGAAAAAAAATATCTGAATAAAAAAAAATAAAAATAAAAAAAGTACGCGTTTGATCTGTAGATATTTTTTATATATACATGTTTCTTCCTCTGACTAGGTGCAAGAAAAGGGCGTTTTGGAGGCGATAGACAGCAGAATTTCCCTCAATGGCGTCGTCCGAAGACGAGTTCAGCGATGACGGGGACATTGTGTTTTTGAACGAGCCCTTGCGGGCGCGGGAGGCGGTACGCGGGGCGCCGCGCGCTGAGTCAGCGATCAACCGAACATCAACAGTGACAAAGAGGGGACAGATGACTCTGGACGGTGGAGTCGTGCAGTACGAAGGCGCATCGGGGACGACGATCTACGAGGAGATCCGCGAGAAGAACGTGAAGTTCGGGCCGACCCACCACGAGTTGAACTACGACAATCTGGGCTCCTATGTTTATCCCACGAATTTCGAAGTGAGAGACTACCAGTTTGAGATTGTGAAGCAGTGTCTTTTCCAGAACATTTTTTGCGCGTTGCCCACGGGACTCGGGAAAACGTTCATTGCGTCCACGGTGATGCTGAACTTCTTCCGGTGGACCGTGCAGGCCAAGGTGATTTTCATGGCGCCTACACGGCCACTTGTGGCGCAGCAGATCAAGGCGTGTTACGGGATCACGGGGATTCCGAGCGACCAGACGGCGATTTTGCTGGACAAAACGAAACGCAACCGAGCGGAGATCTGGCGGAACAAGCGGGTCTTTTTTGCGACGCCGCAGGTGGTGGAAAACGACCTGAAGAGCGGTCTTCTGGACCCAAAGGACGTTGTGTGCGTCGTGGTGGACGAGGCGCACCGTGCCAAGGGGAACTACTCCTACAGCAACGTGGTGAAGTTCATCCGCCGGTTCAATACGAGTTTCCGTGTTCTCGGGCTGTCGGCGACGCCCGGGTCGGACACAGAGTCGGTGCAGGAGATCGTGGACACGCTGACGATCTCGAAGATCGAGGTCCGGACCGAGGACAGCGAGGACACGGCCAAGTACATGAAGAACAAGGACATCCAGAAGGTGGACTGCGAGCTCACGGACGACATTGCGTACATTGTGGAGATGATTTGCGAGGCGATTCTGCCGGTTCTGCGCAAGACCAACGCAAGCGGCATCTACGACATCACCGACCCGGCCAAGATCAACCACTTCATGGCGATGGAGAAGGCGCAGAAGGTGGCGCGGAACCCGAGTCTTGCGGAAGGGATCAAGTGGACGTACTATTTCCAGCTACAACTGCTGGGTGTGGTGGGACAACTGTTCAGGAGGCTGAACGTGTACGGGATCAAGACGTTCTACTCTTTCTTCCTGGACAAGTACACCGAGTTCACGACCAAGTACGACAACAAGAAGTCGACCAACAAGACGGCGGCGTGGTTCTACTACCACACCCGGATCAAGGAGATGAAGAATCGGGTCGAGAAGATTATTGCCGAAGACGAGATGAAGGCTCTCAAGGGCGAAGTGATACCGGGAGTTTTCTCTCACACCAAGCTGCAGTATTTGGTTGACGAGTTGCAGGCTTTTTTCGACCGGCCCGAGGCACGCAACTCGAAGGTGATCATTTTCACCGAGTTCAGAGAGAGTGCGTTGGAGATTGTCAAATGCGTCGAGGCGGCCAACCGGTTTGTGAAGTCAGACCATCTGAACGGTCACGCAGACCTGTTCAGACCGCACATTTTCATAGGCCAGTCCAAGGAGAAGGAGAAGTTTGACCAGGAGTCGTTTTTGAAGAAGCACGTCAAGAAAGGACGGGGCAAGAAGGGCAAGGGTGTCGAGGAGGCCAAGGAGACCAAGGAGACCAAGAGTGCGAAAGACTACAAGCCCAGGCCCACCGACCGGGTGGGGAGTTCTGAGGATGCGCAGCTGAAAGGAATGACTCAGAAGATCCAGAAAGAGCTAATCCAGCAGTTCAAAAAGGGTGTTTTCAACGTCTTGGTGGCGACCTCGATCGGAGAGGAAGGTCTGGATATTGGAGAGGTGGATCTGATTGTGTGCTACGACTCTACCTCTTCGCCGATCAAGAACATCCAGCGTATGGGACGTACGGGGAGAAAGCGAGACGGAAGGATTGTGCTGCTTCTGTCCAGCAACGAGAGAGAGAAGTTCGACAAGGCCATGGACAATTACAGCTGGATCCAGAACCACTTGCAAACGGGCACGACGATCAAGTACCACAAGAGTGACAGGATTCTTCCGGAGAAGTTTCAGCCTTTTGCAGAGCGGCGATACATTGAGATCCCGAAGGAGAACGAGGAGATTGTCAAGCAGACCGACGACAACGACGAGTTTTTGAGACTGGCTACGCAGCTGACCACCAAGGGCAGCTCCAAGAAGAAAGCCAGTGCCAAGAAGACTGCTGGCAAAGAGGATAAGCAGCAGAAACCGATCAAGAGGTTTTTCATGCCTGATGGCGTGGAGACAGGGTTCCGGAATGCGTCGAAACTGGTGAGGAAGCGGAAAGAGAACGAGGAAGATGCTGTTGAGGAAGTGGGGAATGCTCCGGTGGGGCCTACGGAGCGTATGGGGGAGCGTCCGGTGAAAGTCACCAAGAGACGGAAGATTCTGGAAGACGTTTCTGACCCTGAGATGTCGGACGATGACGACAAGGAGTTGGAACCAAGTGTTCTGTTCAGTTCTTCCATTTTGAACTCGTCGGTGCGCAAGTCGGATCGCGGGGCCGATTCGAGCATCGTTGGCTCTACAGTTGAGCGTTCCATTGTGGTGGATGACGCAGCAGCAAAGAAGAAACCAGAAGACAAGGTTGAGAAGATTCTTCCCGATCAGTTTTTGATAGATTTGGACAACTTTTCGGACGACGAGGATTTGATCTCGTTGACGGTTTCTAAGCCTGTGAAGAAGCCACGGCAGGAGGACGTTGTTGGTCAGGAGGCTGAGGCTCGTCCGGCAGATACAAGGACGCGCACAACGTCTTCGGATGTTGAGGTTTTTGACCCGAAGTTGGAGGACAGTTTTACTGACGAAGGAGACGAGGATGTCGTTTCCAAGAAGATTGTGGAGCCTGTGGATTTGGAGAGAGAGGACGAGGTTGAGGAGTCTGAGAACGACTTCAAGGAGGGCGAGGCGCTCTCCAGTGATCCTCTCACGTTGACACAGCAAGCGTTGAACTTCTCGAAAGAGTCTCGAGAAGTTATTGATCTTGACTTGGACGACTCGAGCGACGAGGTGTTTGAGGAAAGCGTTCTGGCGAAACTCATTCCGCCAGCAGCAGCAGCAACAGCAGGCACGCCTGACAGAGGCCGCGACACGGCGAAGGTGAAGCAGTACTCTCCGATAAACAGTCTTAAGACGAGGTCGACGTCCTCGTCTAGACTGAAATCGGGAAGATCTAGAGGCGCGGTAACGAGCACTCCAGGGAAAACGAAGAACAAGCATCCGTCGGTGCTTTCACAGCTACGCAACTCGCACAAACGGGACCCGGTGTGCACCAACGAGTTTGAGCCCGAAGACGGGTTCATGACTCCTGAACAGGAACTGGAGTTCTACTCCAAGTACTACACCGTTGGGCCGAAACTGGACTTCAGCAAGGTGGAGGATCCTCTTCCCGGGATCAAAGACGGGGCCGTCACTGGAATGATGTGCCATTCGTCGTCGGTGTTCTCGCTGATTGAGGCTGTTGGTCTGCTGGGTAACGAACGGAAGCTTGGGATGCTGGCAAACGAGATGGCTGATTACCACGAGAAAAACCAGTTTGTGAGGCTGAACGACGCGGGGATGTTGGGCCGCATGATTGTGGACGACGACGAGCTGGCTGGTCCGAATGAGCGATGACGGGGTCGAACGGGGTGTGTATAATGAGTGTATAACAGTTTTTTTGGTAATGCAAAAAATAATAAATTATTTCGAGAATACTTTTCAAGAAAATGTGGGGAAAAAAAATAAAGGCTCAGGTTTTTTTTTTTGTTCTCACTTTAATTTTTGATCCGCTGATTTATAAATTTGCCCTTTTTTGCAAACATATTTTCCTCCTTTCTCTTTGCTTGTTTGTGTTTTTTTCTTTGCTACTTCACAATGACGAACGTTTCGGGTGCCACGGTCATTGCGAAAACACTGAAGAAGCTCGGAATCACCACGGTTTTCGGCATTGTCGGGATTCCGGTGGTGGAGGTGAGTAGATTCTCCGTTGGTGGGAGATGACAACCACTAACAAGGACTGCAAAACAGATTGCGGATTCGCTGATCTCCAATGGAATCCGGTTTGTTCCGTTCCGAAACGAGCAACAGGCATCGCACGCAGCGTCTGTTTATGGGTATTTGACGGAAAAACCGGGCGTTTTGTTGACGGTGGGCGGACCCGGGCTGGTGAACGCACTTGCTGGAGTGTACAACGCAAACTCCAACAAGTGGCCGCTTCTTGTTCTCTCGGGCTCCTCGAGCTTGGACGAACAGCATAAAGGCGGGTTTCAGGAAATGGACCAGGTCAGCATGATGGCGAATTGGTCCAAGTTCAATGCCCGGCCGGTGAGCGTTGGCCAGATCCCTGAGCTCGTCCGCAAGGCGTACTGGAAGAGCTCGCTCGGAGTGCCTGGATGCACGTATGTTGATTTGCCCGCAAACTTGATCCAGGACTCTGTGGAGAACGATGCCGGGTTCTACTCCGGCGCGTTCGAGTTCGAGACAGTCGATGTTTGTGTGCCATCCAAAACGCAGCTATCGAAGGCAGCTGCTTTACTCAAGACAGCAAAGTCACCGCTGCTAATTGTGGGGAAAGGCGCGGCAAACGACGCGGATGTGTTGCGCAAGTTTGTGGCAAACCATCAGGTTGCGTTTCTGCCGACTCCGATGGGAAAAGGCGTTGTTTCAGACGCTTCAGGCCTGAACGTTTCCTCGGCGCGGTCGCTGGCTCTCAAACAGGCGGACGTGGTGGTATTGGCCGGTGCAAGGTTGAACTGGATCCTTCATTTCGGCGAGGCTCCACGGTTCCTCGAGGACGTGAAGTTCATTCAAATCGACCGGGATGCCCAGGAGCTTGTTGCCAACCCCAAGTGCGTGGAGCACGGGTTGTGTGGGGCCGTCGGGGCAGTTATCGGGGAACTCGATGTGCTGCTGGCAGACCATCGGTTCCCACAACTGTCGAGCTCCATCGTTGAGAAGGTGAGGCAGAACGAGGCGAGGTTGGCTAAGAAAGAGTCGAATTCCGACCCTGCGGCAGCATTGTCGCATGCACAGGCCCTGGCCGTCATTCGAGAAGGGTTGGGAGGCAGTGCGCAAGACGCGATATTTGTTTCTGAGGGAGCCAACACGATGGATGCTTCGAGACTTACCTTTGAGCTCTCCAAGCCCAAACAGCGTCTCGACGCGGGAACGAATGGGACCATGGGTCTTGGAACCGGGTACGTGATTGCTGCGAAGCTGGCCAACCCCGACAAGCTGGTTTTATCGATTCAAGGAGACTCGTCGTTTGGGTTTTCAGCGATGGAGGTGGAGACTCTTGTGCGTGAGCAACTACCATGTTTGATCATTGTGTTGAATAACTCGGGTGTTTACCACGGAGTCAAGGATCCGCAGCAGTACAAGCCTTACACAAACGCTCCGTTGCCTTCGACGTCGCTCAGTTACCAGACACGCTACGACCAGCTGTGTTGTTCGTTGGGAGGCACGGGATACTTTGCGGAAACGGGGCAACAACTTGGTCGGGCAGTGCGAAACGCTCTCGAGGATGTACTACAGCACAAGAGGGTGACACTTATCAATGTTGTGATTGAAAATACGGGCAATACATCGCTTTCGTTTGGATGGCAGACACAAAAGAAGGCCAAGCTGTAACGACAATTCGAGGAAGCAGATGATTGGACCAGCGACACAATCGTAGCAAGTCAGATCATTGGCACAAACAACGCAACGAAAAAAAAAACAATAATATATTGACATTAATTAATACAATTCTCGAACTATCGACCTCGGGTGACTATATATAGTTTTTGTGGTTTGAGTGTCACTGTATTTTGGAGGTGTTGTTGTCCAAGTTGAACATTTTGATTTTTTTGGTTTCTGATTTTTTCACGTACTTGGATTTTTCTCTTGCTTGTAGAGGCGGCAACCGCGGTCTACCGCGTTTTCTCTTGACGGGAGCGTCAGGAGTGGCAGAAGGGTCTGCAGCCGTGGCGGCGACGGCAGCCGTGGCAGTCTGGAGCTCTTTTGGAGGATATTTGCGAGGTCTTCCTCTTTTCCTCTTTATCTGAGGGCTGTCGCCGTTTGCAGGCAGTGCTATTTGAATGTTTGATGTGGATGGAGGGCTGTTGTTGTTGTTGAGCGAGGGTGTGTTGGCCGAAGCCGACGAAGGGGTTGGCGATGGCGAGCTCGCAAGAGACGGACCCGCTTCCTGAGGGGTTTTGTCATCGTCTGAGCCGGTCCGGGAAGGCGGTCTCGACGGAGGAGACACCAGGTTGACCGGTCTAGAGTCGCCGGGCCAGACGTAGGGTAGTACGTTGGCGGTGGATCTGGAGTCTCCGGACGCGCTGTTTGAAACGGGGCGCGGAAGCACGTAGGAAGTCTCTGGGTTGAGAGGGGGAAGAGAAGACATCGTTGGAATAGGCTGTGGCACGTTTGGAGGAAGTGAGATCACCGGAAGTTTTGTATTTGGCTGCTGACACTGAGGTTAGTTAGGGTAACTTGGGGGGCTTGTCGGGGTGGTTGTGGGACTTACGCTGAAGTTCATATCGAACCCTAGACCAAAAATGTCACAAAGTTTGATTGTACTTTTTCACTAGT
>PPHT02000013.1:171645-293009 GCA_003705115.2 Ogataea henricii
AAAAAAAAAAAAAAAAAAAAAAAAAAAAAAAAAAAAAAAAAAAAAAAAAAAAAAAAAAAAAAAAAAAAAAAAAAAAAAAAAAAAAAAAAAAAAAAAAAAAAAAAAAAAAAAAAAAAAAAAAAAAATTTTATCGCTTCCAATTCGGGAAGTCAGTTATCAGATCTGAGATCTGAGTAATTTTTGAAAAAACCTTTTCAGTACACTCTATATACAAATCAACCATGCACCTAACACAGACAGTAGTCCACGCTCCGCGGGAACGGAATCACGTCCTTGATGTTGTCGGTGCAACTCAGGTACTGCAGTAGCCGCTCAAAACCCATTCCAAAACCCCCGTGCGGAACAGTTCCGTTCTCTCTCAGCGCAAGGTACCAGTTCAGAGGCTCGACAGCCATGTTGCGGCGCTGGATCTCGGCAACAAGGTTCTCGAGACGGTGTTCCCTCAGAGACCCGCCGATGAGCTCGCCGATGTCGGGCACCAGCAGGTCGTAGCAGGCCACGGTCTTGCTGTCCTCGTTGATCTTCATGTAGAACGGTTTCTCGGAGATCGGGTAGTCGGTCACAAACACCGGTCCGTTGAAGTAGACGCCCGCGAGCCATTTCTCGTGCTCGGACTTGAGCGAGTCGCCCCACACCGGCTCGTACTGGAACTTGGCAGTGCCGTCGGTGTGGGCCTTGCGCAGAATGTCCACGGCCTCAGAGTACGAGACGGTGTCCCAGCTTTCTTTGGCCAGCAGCATGTCCCACCTCTGCACCATCTGCTCGAGAACGCGCTTGTCGACGGTGGTGCGCAGGTTGGTGCCGGCGTTGTCGAGGTCCGAGTGCAGCCTCTGCACGACGTGCTTGATCATGAGCTCCGAGAACTTGGTGAGCTGGCGCACGTCGTCGACAAAGGCCATTTCTGCCTCCAGCATCCAGAACTCCGACAGGTGGCGGTTCGTGTCGCTTTCCTCGGCCCGGAAGCACGGCGTGAGAGTCCACACCCTGCTCAGCGCCGCGCACATCACCTCCAGATGCAGCTGCGTGGAAACCGTGAGAAAGGCGTCTTTCCCAAAGAACTTCTCGCCGGCCCCCAGCTTGGACTCAGACTCGATCCGGAACAGCTCGCCCGCTCCCTCGCAGTCTGAGCTCGTCACCAGCGGCGGATGCGTCTTTGTGAATGCGTTTTCGTTGAAGAAGTCGACCAAAGTCGACTCCACAACGGACCGGAACCGGAGAATAGCGCTCAGTCCAACGGTTCTCCATCTGTAGTGCGGGATGGAGCGCAGGAACTGGGCGGTGTGCGACTTTTTCTGCAGAGGGTAGAGCTCCTCAACGGTGCCGAGCACTTGGACGGCGCCCGTGGCCTCGCCCGTGGTCGCGCCCGAGGCCTCGTCTCCGCTCACCTGCAACTCCCACTCCTGTCTTCCCCTTCCCTCGCTCCAGACTCCCCGAATCCTCACGCTGCATCCCGTGTTTAACGCCTTTGGCAGCAGCGACGGCGGCCGTATCACGCACTTCACGTCCTGGTGCGACGTCCCGTCCACCACGTCCACGAACGCCACGTTCTTCGACACCCGTGCCGCAGAAACCCAGCCGTTTAGCTGCACTTGCGAGTTCACCGGCGGAGGGTTTTTGTAGATCTCCTTGACACACATCGGCAGCGGGGCCGCCGCAGCCGACTTCCACCGGCGCAGCAGTCCCGGGCTCGCCCAGCTCGGACGCGCCAGTCTCGGACTCCCTTTCAGCATTGTCTCGGGCACAAATTGGTCTGGAATCGACTGTCTTGCAAGCTGATTCTACTTACTTTACACTTACTTAGTTTTTCAGATTTGAAAAATTTAGCGAATTCGTGAAAAAATTGTATCGAGTACGTAATTTAGCACAGAGAATTCATCAATTAGCACCACCAGCAAAGCCGTCGGCAAAGCCGGCCGTACCGACAGTATCACGCCACTACAAGCAGTGCCACCACTCAGTCACCCGCCTCGCTCGTGCCTCGAAAGTGAACTAGTACGATCTTCCAAACATCGTGTAGTTCACAGCAGGCTTGCCACACCTAACACACTTCTGGCCCGGCTTCAGCTCTGGCTGCTCCAACGGAATACACAGAGACTTGGCACCCATCGACGGAGCCTTCTCGTCCACCTCAAAGTCCTCCCCAGAGTCCTGCTTGCCAGAACTGTCCTTGATGTCTTCCTCACACTCCTCAACTCCACACCATGGCGACAGAATCAGGTTCTTCTTGTTCAGGTTAGGAACAAAGTCCTTCCACTCCTCAACAACAACCCTGTGGGCGTCAAACTTCTCCTTGGCCTTCTCGTAAAGCGAACGCTGGATCTCCTCCAGAAGCTCGCCAACCTTCGTCTCAACCTCGTCCAACGAGATGGAAACCTTGGCTCCCGTGTCTCTTCTCACAGCCAAGACAGAGTTGTTGGCAATGTCCTTAGGACCAACCTCCAGTCTCAATGGAACTCCCTTCAACTCCCAGTCGGAGAACTTCCAGCCCGGAGAGTAGTTGTCTCTGAAGTCGGTGATCGCACGCAGGTCCGCGCCCACCAGCTTCGTCTTCAACTCCGAGCTCGCAGCATACAGCTTGTCCTCCACCTCCTTGGTGGTCTTGTTGGTGATTCCAACAGGAATGATCACCACCTGGTGTTGCGACACTCTAGGAGGAATCACAAGACCCTTGTTGTCGGAGTGCACCATCACCATCACACCAATAACTCTCGTGGAGAGACCCCACGACGTTTGGTGAGCAAAGATCTTTGGATGGTCAGATCCAAGCGGATTCTCAACAGACATGTTGAACATCTTGGAGAAGTTCTGGCCCAGATGGTGCGAGGTGGCACCTTGAATACCTCTTCCGGTGGTCGGAATGTATCCTTCACACGTGCTGGTGAACAGTCCACCCGCAAACTTCTCCTTCTCGGTCTTGATACCCTTCACAACAGGAACTGCAAGAAGCTCCTCGTAAACACCAGCATAAAGATCCAAAATGTCGTACACCTGCTTCTCGGCCTCCTCGTGAGAAATGTGAGCAGTGTGGCCCTCCTGCCACAGGAACTCTCTCGTTCTCAAGAATGGCTGAGGATGCTTGAACTCCCATCTCACAACCGAGTTCCACTGGTTCAACTTCAATGGAAGATCTCTGTGCGATCTGATCCACTTGGCGTAATATGGATACATCACCGTCTCCGAAGTTGGTCTGATCGCAATAGGCTCATCAAGCTCGGAGCTACCAGCCTTGGTGACCCAAGCCACCTCTGGTGCAAATCCTTCAATGTGGTCCTTCTCTTTCTCCAAGACTCTCGAAGACACAAACATAGGGAAGTAGGCGTTCGAAACACCGTCCTTCTTGATTCTGTCGTCGAACCATCTCTGGATCTTCTCCCAGATCGTGTACGACGCTGGTCTCATGATGTAACAGCCAGAAACGTCGTAGTAGTCAAGCATCTCTCCCTTGGTGAGGATCTGTTGGTACCAGCCAGAAAAGTCCAGCTCCTTGTCGACCGTAACACCAATCAACTTGGCGTCGTCCAACTTGGCGGCATTGTTGGCTTCTTTCTTGGCGGCTTTGGCAGCAGCAGCAGCGCCAGCAGCGCCTCCAGCAGGAGCAGACGCAGCAGCAGCAATCTCGGCTGCGAAATCAACGACCAAAGGTTCAAATTGTGCCAGGAATCCAACCAACTTCTCACCAGTCAGCACAAGTTTGCCGGTAGAGTTGGCAATCACGTATTCCGTAGCATCCGACTTGACGGTGGAGTCCAAGACCACCTTGATCTTGCCGTCCTGGTGGTCTTTTCCAAGGGTGGCGATCGTGAACTCCTTGGCTGGAGTACCGAAAAACTGTTGTGTCAGCTCGTCGTTGGCCAATCTTGGATCCTTCACGCTCAAACTCTTGGCCAGAATGGAGGATGGAGTCTGCGACGAGGTTGGGGCAATGAGGACGATCGGAACAGGAGTAGCAGTCTTTGGAGTCTTTGGCTTGAACACCAACGACTTGAGCTCAACAGAGCCCTCTGGAGATGGCTGCTCTAACGACAGGAGAGAAAGCACAGATTCCAACGACATGGTCACCAACTGTTCGGCTATGGATACTTAGCTGTTTTTGGTGTAACTTCCGTGTTTGTTTGGACGGGAATATCTATCAAAGGAGGAAGTTTCAGGAAACAAGTGCCCTCTCGAACAGATTCAAATTTAAATTATCTTCAAAAGTCGTCAAAAAAAAAAAAAAAAATCGACACAAAAAAAAAAGTTCGCGAACTTTGCGGTTGATTTTTTTTTTTTCAGTTCAGTGATTCGAACGACGAGCGAAGCGAGTCGTGAGTGAGTCGTTGGCGAATCGTTGGCGAGTCGTGTATCCCTCGCTCGTCATGCACCCCCCGCTGGTCAAACACTTTCATGGCTTGCACTTACTCCCCGCAAACACCCCGCTTCGCCCGCTGTTTGCTCGTCGATAATTGAAATTGTTTGAATTAAATCTGCTCAAATCATCTACACATCCCTCATGGCTTGCACCGGCCAGTGAAACGAGGGTACAGAGAACAGTCTCTGACAGTAAATCTGTTACAAAGCCATGCGAGAATTCTCTCAGTTCCCAGTCCGTAACCTCCGTGTGGACACGTACCGTAAACTCTCTGGTCAATGTACCAGTAGTAGGTGGATGGATCAATGCCCTCTCTCTTGAAACCAGCCATGAGCTCCTCCGTGTCGTAGATTCTCATCGAACCACCAGTGATCTCTCCCACAGTAGGCATCAGAACGTCAACAGACTCGGTCACACGTGGATCGTCAGCACACTTCTGCATGTAGAACGACTTGAGAGTCAATGGGAACCTGGTCAAAAGAATAGGAACACCAATGGTGTCGGTCATCTTTCTCTCAGCAGCCTCGGCAATGTCGTCTCCAAACTTGAACTTCTCGCCATCCTCGTTTGGAATGCCGTTCTCGTTCAACCAGTCCAGAGCGTGGATGTACTCCATTCTCTTGAATGGAAGCTGCGGAGCAACAAATCCAGGGTTCAGCTGCTTCACCAATGGACCGGCAACAGGATCCTCCAGCACGTACTGGATGGTCTTGGTGATGACGGTCTCAATATGCGTCAGGAACTCGTCAAAAGTCAAGAACGCAAGTTCTGCTTCAATGTGAGTGTACTCAGACAAGTGTCTTCTGGTGTGAGACTTCTCGGCTCTGAACGATTCCTGGATACAGTAAACGTCACCGAGCGCTGGCAAACAGGTCTCCAAGTACAATTGAGACGACTGAGTCAGGAAAGCCTCCTCACCGTAGTAGTCCATCTTGAACAAGGTGGACCCACCTTCAACCTGGGTTTGCACCATGCATGGTGGAGTCACCTCGGTAACAGCCTCTTCGGTGTAAACTCTTCTAACAGCAGCCAAAAGAGCAGCACGCACCTTCATAACCGCAGAAAGCGTCTCACCTCTAAGAGCCAAGTGTCTTTGATCCATCAAAATCGAAGGGTCGGTTCCCTCTTGGATCTTGTTGGTGAACGATTCCTTACCAGATGGAGCAAGACCAATGACCTCATAGTAGTCAACAACAAGCTCAACACCACCTGGAGCGGACTTGCCCTCTGGAAGTTTCTTGATGGTACCGTACAAGCTCAAGGTAGATTCAATGGTCAAGTTCAGGGTCTGGTAAGCGTTGGCCAGATCACCGGTAAGAACAGCTTGAACGTACCCAGTTCCGTCTCTCAAGACAACAAAGGCAAGACCTTTTTGGACTCTCAATCTGTGGATCCAACCTTGCACATGGACACGGGTGTCAACGTTCTTGCCAATATCAACAATCTTGATCTTCTTCGCGGCAGGAAGCGACTTGTCCTCGACAATCGTGATCTTCATGGCCTCCAAGAGCTTAGCGCTCTCTTCGGCATCTTTGGCAGCTTTTTCTTCAGCCTGTTTCTTGGCCTTCTCCTCCTTCTTCTTGAGTCCTTCGGCACCCTTCTTTGCCTTTTTCAACGCAGACGCAGTGATCTCCACGTACTCTCCGGCTCCCTCCTCACCTTCTTTGAAAGTGAAAAGCTTGGCTTCTGGCACTTTGTACAGAGCGTATGCAGCCGTCTTGAAAGGAGCATCTTTGCTTCCCACAGCAGTGGCCTCATCGAGACCGGTCTTCTCGTGGACGAAAATCTCACTCATCTTGGTTTGTATTGCCTTCAGCTGTAGATGTGTGGACAGTGATGGGCCTTGTTGGCGCTCTTATCTGTATGAGTGTTGGATATTACTCACTGAAAAATTCCTCGTTGGAAAAAAAAAAAATTTGGACGTTCCACGCTTGCTTAGGTAATATATTTGCTCACGGAAGTGGGAAACGGTGGGCAAACCGAGAGGAATGGTTTGGGCGAACAAGAGGGTGAAACAGGCTGAAACTTTGAATGACACCAGGAAGAGTATCTGACCGTAGTGAGTAGTTCTGGTACTCTGATGTTGGGCTGGCACGCACGGATTCTGTGATGAAGTGGGTCTTTCAGTAGAAGAGAAACAAAAGGGGATCACATAAAAAACCAAAAAGGGATTGTTTCAAATATATATTTATTTCCCACCAAAAAAAAAAAATATCTCCTTGTTTTCAAGCTTCTCCTCTTTTGCAAAATTCGTTCCAGCGATTTAACTTCACGCTGGCTAGTCCACTTCTCTCATCATGATCGGCTGGTTGGGAAGGTGCTTCCGCCCGTGAAACCAACCACACATCAGCAGATGGGTTGTTGTCGCGCACGTGATACTTTGCCTCCCGAACTCTGACGAGAGGCTCACCATTTCCACACACTTTAGCCCAACACCCGTCCATTGCAGGCTTGTCAAGACCAACAAGCTTTGCCCATATGACGACTTCCGAATGAAATCAATTGCCTTTGCCACCGTTTCACTATCAAGATGACTAACTATGACGTGCGAAAAGTTGCTTGGGCAAACGAGAAAAAAAAAAATACGAAGTTTTTCTTCTTATTTTGCGGAGAAATCGAGGGCGCATTTGAATACATGTTTTTACTCCTTGATCTCGCCTTCTGCCTTGCTTGCTTTTCCAATTACAAAGTCTGAACTAGCGATTCGATGCCCGAAATGCTGCAAACTTCGTTGAAAAGGAATCTTCAGAAGCAGTCAGCCAGATTGTCGATGCTTGCAAAGCATCTCTCCACTTCCTCTTCAAAGATGTCATCCAACTACACTTTACAGTCGGCTCCCAAAACATCGTCTTTCACCAAGTATCTGACCCCAGATCCACGCGTGCCTTCTGTCGAGTTTGCGGACGATCCCAATACTCCGGAAGAGTATTTCAGAGTCGCCAGAAGACTGGTTTCGGGAGCATTTTCATGGTGCAAGCCCGAGGAAAGAAAAGAATATCGCTATCTGCTAGCTTCCGAGAAGTCGCTGGAGGCGTTGGGCCTTGATCCAAAAACCGAGCCCAAGTCAGAGTGGTTTCAAAAAATCGTCAGTGGTCAAGAAATTGTCAAAGACCCATATCCTTACGCGCAGGCCTATGCTGGCTACCAGTTTGGCGAATTTGCAGGCCAATTGGGTGATGGCAGGGTCGTGAATCTGTTCGAAGTCACTAACCCAAACACCAACGAAAGGTATGAGCTCCAACTGAAAGGTGCCGGAAAGACTCCGTTCCATAGATTCGCCGACGGAAAGGCCGTTTTGAGGTCGAGTATACGTGAGTTTGTCATCTCTGAATCTCTGGCAGCCATTGGAATCCCCACTACTAGAGCACTGGCGATTACTGCCCTTCCAAAGACATATGCCCAGCGGGGGGCGGCTGAAAAATGCGCTGTGGTTTGCAGAATGGCCCCCAGTTGGGTGCGAATCGGCACTTTTGACCTGTACAGATGGAGGGGAGACAGAAAAGGGCTGTTTGAGCTGAGCAATTACGTGATTGACCATGTTTTTGGGGGCGAAGAGAACCTTGTTGCTGCAAAGAACCTCGGTGCAGAGCCAGAGTTCAAATTGGGCAATGATTCTTTGACAAAGTACGACAAGATGTATTTTGAGATTGTGATGAGAAACGCACGGACCGTGGCATATTGGCACGCGTATGGGTTTTTGAATGGTGTCTTGAACACAGATAACACGTCGATTCTTGGGTTGTCTATTGATTTCGGTCCGTTTGCTTTTATGGACACATTCGATCCGGATTACACGTCCAACCACGACGACCATTCGCTGAGATACAGCTTCAGAAACACACCGAGCGCAATCTGGTTCAACTTGGTGAAACTCGGTGAGGACGTGGCTGAGCTTATTGGTGCGGGCCCAGAGCTCCTGAAAGACCCGCAGTTCTATGAGGGAGCAGTCAAGGACGAGTGGAAAGGAAACATTATCAGCAGAGCCGAGAAGATCATTGATGTTGCTGGCGAGCTTTACGAAAAGATATTCATTGACGAGTATTTGAACTTGATCTGCAAAAGATTGGGTATCACTCCTAGAGACACCGATCACACAGAGGTTTTGGCACCGATGTTTGAGATGTTGAAAGATACGAAGCTAGACTACAATCGCTTCTTCACGATACTGCAGAGTTCTCCGATTCAAAGTGATGCCGATTTCGATTATGACAGAGTTGCACAGAGTTTCATTCCTGAGAATTTCAAAGATGACGAGTTCACTGATTTCACAAAGGAAAAAGTTCTTGGAGAGATCAAAGGATTCTTGGCTGTCTTCAAGGCTCGTGTTCAAGATGAACAACTTCTGGACACAGAGCGTCTTGAGCAGGCCAAGCAGTACAACCCTCTGTTTTTGCCACGGACGTGGATTTTGGAGGACGTTATCGAATACACCAGAGAAAACGACTACGATACGAAATATCTCGAGAAAGTGCTCAAGATGAGCTCGAACCCGTACGACAAGAGCAAATGGGGCGACGAATTGAAAGACCTCGAGCTCAAGTGGTGTCAGGATGCAGAAATCGACAGACAAATGTTACAGTGCAATTGTTCCAGCTGAAAGAAAAAAAAATGCAGAAACACTCAAGCATATAAAAGTAAGTATGTTCTGTTGAATTTTAGGACCATGGAAAAATGAGCTTTTCCTCATTAGATTGAGCAGAGTAGATGGAATTTATGGTACTAAGTGATGGCGGAAAACTCTCTTATCATGAAGGGGCTGCTCAGAAGGTTCAGAAACAGGTTTTTTGGAAGTAAATATGGCTTCAAAATTTATTCTTCAAAAAAGACGACTCAAGTTTTCCAAAAGGAGGTTCAAGACCAAATCTGCCAAACAGACCCTGTTCCCAGCGGTGTCCAGAAAAAGGAAGAACTCATTGAGATACCCAGCAGAACTCTATTTGAGCTGGATTTGGACGACCATGAGCTTTCTGTTGAGGAACTCTATAAAGACACGGATCCTTCGTCTCATGCTTGGACATTGCAAGACCTTGAAGAAACAACCTGCAGCTGTTCCTCCTCGATTTACACGAGGGAAAAGTGTGCCAACTTGACAGCTTCGCAGACACTATGCGAACTCGTTAGTTTACACCATGGCTCGAAGCAAGACCCAGAGATCTACTACTCCGCAGACACAACCAACTACCATTCCAAGTTCATTGAGGAATTTTAACAATTCTCAACTTTTTTCGTATTTATAGCAAATTCGTCAGAAAATGAACTTTTTTGACCCAGCTAATGGTATCTGGAGATTGATTTCGCAAACTCAGAGCCCTGTATCTGGGCAATCTTGAGCTCAAGCTCGGTAACTTTCCGAGACCCGTCGGCGGCCGCAATTGTGCCTGCTCCCCACGCCGAGCCGCCGTGAACTTGACTCAGATCGGTCAACTCTGGGAAGGCCTTAGCATATCCCAATGGGACGAAAATCATACCGTGGTGAATCCATGTGGACAGCGAGTTCACGACAGTCATCTCGTTGCCTCCGCCGGTTCCAGTAGAGACGAAGACACCGAATGGTTTGTGGTATAGAGCTCCAGTGGTCCACAATGCACCTGTGCCATCAATGAAGCTCTTCCATTGGGCGGGATAGTTACCGTATCTAGTTGGAATACCAAAGAGGAAGCCATCATACTCCTTGAGGACGTCAAGGGTAGCTGTTTCGTACGGAGCTTTTGCAGGAGCGTGCATCTTGTCCAAAACCTCTGTTGAAAGAGTTTCTGGCACCTGGAAGATTGTAGCCTTGCATCCTCCTGCTTCAACACCAGCCTTGACGGCCTCGGCCATTGAGGCAACGTGGTGGTACAAAGAGTAGATGATAATCTGAGTGGCAAGGTGTGAGTTTGAGTGGTACTAGGACAATTGAGGGGGGGTTTTGATACTTACTGCAACGTTTTTGGTCATTTTGCTGCTGAAGGAATTATTACACGTAGTAGGGGAAATAACTCAACAAGGCAAATCATGTGGTTTATAAATGGCTTGCGGAGGCTACTCAGTTTGCCATTCTATTATTCAGAAATTACTAAACAAAAATCAGCTTAGCAATCTTGGAAGTTTCTGGCGGTTAAATTGCGCAGGTTAAAAGACTTGCATGAGTTTCCATGGTTAAAACAAAAAGTCTTGTTTGGATGAGTAAGTGGGGGGGTGTGAGTTGGTTGGTTGGGAAGGTGGGGGAGAAAACACAGGGTGTGTGTAACAAAATGCAATCATCGGAGTTTTGTCCGCATGTGCACTGCCCAGCTGCCCAGACATCACGTGGCGTGCGTGTCACGTGACTGATTCAAGTTCCCCGATTCGGATTATTTGTTTACAAAGTAAAAAAGATTTGTTTGAACTTATTTTTCTAAACCAAACAAAGCTCTGTGATACCTTCTTTCAACAGAACAGTGTTTGAGTGCGGTTTCAAACATCTGTCAGAGATACCCCGTCACAAGGCCATAAATAACAGCCGGCGTCACGATGACGGCGCAAAACGATACAAAAAAGAAGGTATTTAGCCACAACACATCACAAGAATCCATTTCAAACCAGGGGGAGACACAAAGGAAATCCTCCTATTACTCGAACTTCAACGCTACAACCACCATGAGAAAGTCCAGCAGTCAGTACATGAACGATTTGCCTGCGTCGTCGACAGCAGATATCAACGAACAGTACTGGAGATCACTCATTTCCAATGCTGTTTATTTCAAAGGCCACGATCAGCTTTTTGGAGACATGATCACAATGGTGTACAAGAACCCCTCCACGTCGAAACTGAGCTCGCTGACGGTCTCGGTGCACGGGTGCAGTATTGTGGACTCGATGTCGCTAACAAAGGAGTCGAAATACTACCCGGCAGTGCAGAGTCTGACCGAAGAGATGAGAAAGAGCAACGTGAGAAAAGCACTGGCAATGTCAAACCTGCGAACATTTGCGCATCTGGAGCCCGAAACAAGAGACATTTTGTACAAAGTGGGCAAGTTTTCGCCGAATTTCGACTGGGACGAGGCAATTGCCGGAGATCTTGCCTCGAGAATGAAACTGATCGACACCATGACCCCGGAAAAAGTGGGCGAGTACCTTCTTTCGCTCGGATTCACGCAGAACAGAAGAGCAGTGGACTCGCACGTGGTGGACGTGGTTTACACGAGCGGAGACGAGACGAAACTGGACAAAAACAACGAGATTGCGTTTCTACTCGGAGAACAGCTCGAGCATTTGTTTGATCCGCTCACTGAATACTCGCCCGAACCGACGGAAAAGGCGTACAAGCCGCCGCAGGAGGCGAGCGTCGGTGCTGCGGAAGACGATGATGTGCTTGTGAAGTCGATTTGCAACGAGCTGATCAAAGTGCAGACCAATTTCACGGTTCTTTTGGTTCAGTTTCTGCAAAAGTTTCTCATTCCCTTGAGGGTGGAAGTTCTAGAAGGCAAGATTGCCAACTACACGACGACCAAGTTGAACCAGGTTTTCCCGCCCACGATCGACGAGGTCACGCGCATCAACTGCATCTATCTCGACATGTTGAAGCTTGCACTTCCGCACGGCAGTTTTGAGATTCTCAAGGCGAGCGGAACGACGATTCCGTACTTCTACAAGGCGCACATGCGACACGAGGCAGCTACAAAGAACTTCCAGTCGCAGCTGGAGGCGTTTTTGCTGGATTTGAAAGAGTCCGGATACGAGGGAGCCATGCAATACGACAAGAAGGCGATTGAATCGATCATTCATTCGTCGTTGAACCTGCCGAAAATACAGCTGATCTTGGACCGGTTGATGAGCACCAAGAAGTGGCCGGCCGCGGTGGCCGAGGAGGCGAACGAGTACCACCGTTCGTGCACAGAGACGATTGTGGCGTTTGGAAACGACAAGTTGAAGCCGTACAACCACCGGATATTCACGCCTACGGGCAAGATTTTGACGGAGCTTGCGAGCGGGTGGCCGTCGGAGCTTCAGTATGGGTGGCTCACGAGACGTGTTGTTGCGGTTTTCGACTCGAGAGACGTTCTGAAGAAGTCTGTGAGAAACCATGGAGTGATCATCATATTCAGTGACCACATTATGTTCTTGGAGATTGTGGACGATGCGCACTATCACGAGCTCAACAAGGTGCGAGAGAGTCAGATTTACCGGCCTTCGATTGCGGATGTGCTGATGCACTCGCTGGTGAACGAGGTTCCGTTTGCGAACTTGCCGCAGATGCGAGTGGCTCGCTGGTGTTCGATTTCGCAAGTCCACGTTCAGCATTACAACTACGACGGACAGTCGTACGTCCAGTTTGTGGACGAAAGTGCGGTCGGGGTGTACAGAATAGCGAAGTTTACGGGACATTACGTGGTGGAGGTGATCAACAAGGCGCGGATACTGAACAAGTCGCAGCCGTTCCATCTGTTTCGGGCGAGTCGCGAGCCCAAATGTGTGTACTACACGGCGCACGAGTCTGAGTCGTACGGAGTTGAGGAGGTGAAGTCTCCGTTTGCAGTGTTTTTGAACGTTCCGTTTGACGAGCGGTACTTGCAGAGCCCCGAGCTTTTCGGGTTTGCGGTTGTGAACTTTCTGGGAGAAGACGAGCTGAGAATCGAGGGACTGACGAGGACGGGCGCAGAGATACGGGTTGACGTTTCCAAGAGCTATTTTTCCGACACGCTGTTGAAGCAGATCGCGCAGGCGATGGAGACGCAGCTGAGCTACAGGAACCCGCAGCTGGCGGCGAGTCTTGTTCGCCGGAACCAGGAGCTTGTTTCGCGTGCGCTGGAGGTGATTTCGTTCACGGAGGATCAGAGGAAGCGCGAGATGGACGAGATTGAGCGTTCGTACGGGCAGACGGCTCGGGAAAACGAGGCCAAGAAGGAGGTGCGTGTTGCCAAGAGCGTTTCTCGAGCGAGTTCGCTCGATGCGCTGGCAAAAGCGTCTACAAACAGAGTGAGTTCGACCAAGATCACCAAGACGTCGAGCGAGGAGAAAGCTGCGAAAGGAGGGTCGATTCTGAACAAGTTTCTGCGGAGCACGCGGCGGTTGTCGAGCTCCAGCAAGTCGTCGAGGGCTTCGTCGAGAGCGTCGTCGAGCGCGGGCAGTCCCGTGGTTGGTGTGGTGGACGCGGCCGACGTGACGAACGGGTCGTCGAGTCTGTTTGTGAACTCTGATTTCCACTTCCCTCCTGCTCGGAAGGCGAGCGTTGGTGGGGAGTCTCGGGCCAGCAGTGCTGATGTTCTGTCGCACCGGAAACAGCGGTCTTCTTTGCAGCTGTCTGAGCTGGAAAAGCCCAAGTGTGCGCCAGCTTCGGTGCTGCCAGAGACTCCTGGGCGTGGGAAAGTGCTGGAGAAGAAACAGCAGGATCCGGGCAAGAGCCGGCGCGATTACGAGTCTGAGCTGAGGCGGACGGGCATGTCGCAGGTTGCCGAGTCTGCGGCGCAGCCGTTGGAGTCGAGGGCGATAGCGTTTTCGACGAGCACGGTTTCGAGGTTGAACCGGTTGCTGGAGACGGCTGTTTTGGAGGATCCGGAGGAGAGCAACTGGACGAAGTTTGCGAGTCGGGAAGGCTCTGTTGTTGGCATTTCGGGGCTTTCGGGGGTCAGAGAGGAGGGCGTGAAGAAGAGTCCATTGGGAGCTGCTCTGGTGAACTCTGCGACTGCAAAGCAGAAGATGGGGGGGAACCTGGAAAGCGTGAAAGAAGGTGTCAACGAAGGTGTCAGAGGAAAGGGCCCCAAGGTCACGGCAGCTGCAAGTGGATTTGTTCGCACGTCTCCACAACCACCGCACAAACAGTTCAGTGAGACCGCTGAGTTTGAGGAGCCTGAACAGGACATGTTTAGCTCGATTGACTTGACAGACTCCTCGTTTGATCTGACGTTGCCGGATTTGGCGACGGATCTGGATCTGTCGACGCCAACGCTACCTGAAAACAACGAGAGCGATGACGGTGCAGTGGAGTACTTCACGCCGCTGGAGCACTCTGTGCCTGTTTTTGGCGAGAACGAGCTGGAGAAGGTTGAACAGGAGGAGGAAAGAGCAGGTGACCAGACGTCGTTGTGCTCTGCGTTGCAAGAGATACAAGACACGACGCAGGGGAAAGTCTTGTTGGGAGTTTGGGACGAGAAACGGTTGGCGTCGGAGTCGTCATTGAGCTTACGGAACGGGATTGCGTACGACGAGTCGTATGCTTATTTGGCACAGTTGGTTGCAGGGGATGCGAGTGAGGGGGAGAAGAAGGTGGTTAGGGAGGTGGCAGAGGTGGATTACGATGATTTTTATGCAAAGAGGTTGAGGGAGAGTTCGTTGGGGTACTTGGCGGGGCTGATTGGTGAGCAAGAGGAGCAAATGACGAGCGAAGCGAGCCAATTGTGAGTCTTTTGTGAGTCTTTTGTGAAGACTTTGTGAGCCACTTATGAGCCATTTGTGAGCCATTTGTGATTTATTTGAGAAGAATTTGCGAGCCACTTGTGAAGAAGTTGTGAACCATTTGTGAGCGAGTTGGTCAATTCAATGTACATTCAACGAAGTCGAATAATCCATGAACAACCGTTTGTGACGGGCGAAGCGAGTCCTTTGTTCAACCACCTCGCCTCATCAACCACCCCGCCTGTAGCCAACCACTCGCACGGGTTGCTGGTGGCACATGTGAGCCGGTTGCAACTTACAGTTTGTGACTTGTGACAGTAACCAGCCAAGTGTAGATCATTTGGAAAAACGATGTGCCGCCAAGACGAGCGAAGCGAGTCAGGTTTGTATACAGCCAGAATATTTACTATGACACGAGTCTGGTTGACGAGCGAAGCGACTCGAGTCAGCGAGTCGAGTCAGCGAGCTTTATCATAAGGAAGATGTGATTTTCAGTATACTCAATCTCACTCGAACTCACTCACTCACGACGAGCAAACCAAATTCACTGCACTCGAGGTGAGATTCACCTTACTCGTTGGGAATCTCATCACCTTCGACGAATGGTTTGAGTCATGTGCATTGACCTCCGAGAGATTCGAGTCTGTGCACCAATCTCCGAGGTGCTCGCTGCGCAATATGTATATTATCAATACCATGTGTACTGGTTCATCAACCACTGGTTCATCACGAGCGAAGCGAGTGCCATTTACTGGATAACTCACTCGCTTACCCGCATCACGAGCGAAGCGAGTGCCATTTACTGGATAACTCACTCGCTAACCCGTGTTTCATCCTTCTTGAGCGATATGTGAGACGTCGTAGAGTCGTCAATCTCCTGTATAACGACGAGCGAAGCGAGTCAATCCACCACTCACGACGAGCGAAGCGAGTCAATCCACCACTTACTCCACCACTCGCTTCGCTCGTGCTACCAAACAGGATGATTGACTACTCAACAGTGTGATTGAGTGATACCAACGGTTCGACTACTCACAATACTCGACAGCTCGGTTGATGGTACCAACAGCTCGATTACTACTCAACGATGACTCGTTCGCTTGATGATTCTTAGACGACGAGCGAAGCGAGTCAATCCACCACTCACTCAACCACTCACTCCACCACTTACTCCACCACCCGCTTCGCTCGGGGTATGCTTCGTCTGACTCGCTTCGCTCGTCAGACTCATTCGCTTGTCAGATTCACTCGCTTTTTTTCTGAAAATTTTCATCACCACCACCACCACCACCATTACCACCACCACCACCTCCCTCCCCATGTCGGAACTACACGAACTCTGCTACTTCAAGACCCGCCCGATCACGTCGGAATACCTCGGGAAACTCAAAGAGTACCTGAAAGCAGGGATTCCTGCGACGTACACCCTGGAAGAGGTGGAACAGTTTGAAAAAGGTACGGAAAATGAAGAGCTCAAGTCGACAACGACGCCGCTGCACCTGATCTGCGAGTCGATTCCCGGCGACGCCTCCGAGTCTGAACAACAGGTGGTTGTGGACATGATCAACGAGCTGTTTCTGAACGGAGCCGGCTGGTGTCTGATCAACGACAGAGACGAGACTCCGGCCTGTGTTCTCGATAGAAGGGGACTCCGTGGATCCGTCTACTGGGACCTTATGGTGGACGCCGGTGTGAGAGCGGAGGTTCTGTTGCGCAAGATGAACGATCCGAACATCGAGTTTCTCAGTGACGGCGAGGTGGAGGAGCCCGAGGAGCCGGTCGAGGAGCCGGTCGAGGAGCCGGTCGAGGAGACGACCGAGCAAGCGTCAGTCAACGAAGCCGTCGCTGCCATCCGCCAAGAGCTTGCAAACGACCCGTCAAACACCACCTCAGCATACCTCGAAACAAAGCTCGAGTACCGGGACGGTGCGCTGGTGACGGAGGAGCGCGGAGACGGCGTGATGATGCAGTGGGAGGACGAGCTGATGCGTGCCGGATGCGAGTCGTTGTTCAGAACGGTCGAGGACGAGAGCGACGTCAACGTGCTGAATATCGGGTTCGGCATGGGGATCATCGACACGATGATCCAGGCGAAAAAACCAACCAAACACTACATCTGCGAGGCTCATCCGGACGTTCTGGCCAAGATGGAACGCGACGGGTGGCTGGAGAAGCCAGGCGTGGTTGTCTTGAAAGGCAAGTGGCAGGACACTCTGCCTGAGCTGCTGAGCCAGGGAGTGTTCTTTGACGGGATCTACTACGACACCTACAGCGAGCACTACGAGCACATGTTGGAGCTCTTTGACCTGGTGGTTGGGCTTCTGAAGCCGCAGGGAACGTTCTCGTTCTTCAACGGTCTTGGGGCCGACAGACTGGTGTGCTATGAGGTTTACAAGAGGATCGTGGATCTGGATCTGGCCAACTACGGGCTGTCGGTGGAGTACACAGAGCTTCCTGTTCCCGAGGGGACTCAGAAGGTGGAGGGGGCTGAGGGGGAGTCGGTTTGGAGTGACATTCGGAGGCCGTATTGGTTGTGTCCGAGGTATTATCATCCGGAGGTGAGGTTTATTTAGGGAGCGACGCGACGAGCGACGAGCGACGAGCGACGAGCGAAGCGAGTCGATCGAAGCGAAGCGACGAAGCGATTACAAGCAAATGGCTCGCTGCGCTCGTCATTTGGACGAGGTTCAAGTGCAGAGTAGTACAAGCTCAGTAGGCTCACTCACGACTCGCTTCGCTCGTCGTTCGTCACCTGCTGAATGGTGTCTGGGTGAGATCAAACTCAACTCATCTCGATACGTAGTGTACGGTGCTCCAATGCTCTTTTAATAATACAATATACTTGAACTAGCTATGCAGTCTATAGAATTACATGGGTTGGTCGCTGGCCGATGAGCAACGACGCAATGCGAACAAAGTGAGGTGCGACGATCGACGAGCGAAGCGAGTCGATCGTCGCTTCGCTCGTTGGACAGTTTGTAAGGTAGTTTCTCACGACGTAATACAAGTGCAATGCGAACAACGCAATACAAACAACGCAATGCTCACTTCGTTCGCATTGCATCGAAAGGACCCATCTAATTCCACTAAACTTTGTACTAAAAATGACACGAGCGAATGACGAGCGAAGCACTCACCACTCGCTAGCACTCGCTCCTGTCCACTCACCACTCGCCCCTACGTCAATTGATGAGTCTTGTAGTTATCGAATGAATCACTCACTCACTCACTCACTCACGACTCGCTTCGCTCGTCGATCGTCGCCCGTCGATCGTCGATCGTCGTGCGCCACCCAATCAAGCATAGCCAAGTTGCACCCAAAATTCCTCTCATAAACAAAGGCAAAACCTCCTTTGTCCCTCTTCTCACCCCTCGCATCCACATATATTGAACGCGTTCTGCTCGGGCGCTGGACGGAAACAGTGCGCAGAACGCCAGAAAGTGGAATTGTGCCGCGCAGATACCACAATGTTTTCGAAAATCACCCAGATCAGCAAAAATCTCTCTGACGAGTTTTCTCGCATCAACGAAGAGGTCAGCACAGCACGCCGGACGCCCTCGGGCGCTTTGCACCAGCAACCGGGGTCACTGGATCCTGCCACAGCTTCCAAGATTCTCGCGACGCCCACGTCGGATCCCGATTCCCTCACACAGCCCGAAGAACTGCAGAATAGCGAACCGGTTCCAGCAGACTCGGAAGGCGTCTCTGGCTCTGGCTCCGGCCCTGGCTCCGGCGCCGGCTCTAGTTCCGCATCGCGGCTCGCGTCTGCTTCACCTCCGCCAAACACAGCCACCCCGCCGTCTCCAAACGTCTACGTGACCGGAACAACCGTGAGGTACGCAGATCTGCCACCAGATATACGCACGAGGATCCGCAAGTTTGTCAAGTACGAGGAGAAGTACCCCATCTTGTTCGAGGCGTACAAGGCCGAAAAACGCAAAACCGCAGTCATTGCAGCTTTTGAGAAGACGCTGAAAGAAATAACGCCATGTTCGAGCATCTCAGAGGTGGACGGATTCCGTGATTACTTGCACAGCGTGACTTCAAAATCGGGTCTCCTGGAGACGGAGTTGCGAACTCTTTCATCGGAAAATCAGCAACTCCAAGCGAAGTTGATAGAGAAGCCTGAAGCCTCGGCAGAGACTGAGACCGTGGAGGCCTTGAAGTTGGAGTTGCAACAGAGCAACGCCGCTAAAGAGTCGCTTGCACAGGAGCTTTCGACGGTGAAAAGCAGCCTGGAGAAGCTGAGACGCGAAAACCAGAAGCTGAGAGGCTTTGAGGAGGAAAATGGGCAGTTGAGACGCTTGGAAGAGCAAAGTAAGCTCGAGTCCGAGGCCAAGAGCAAAGAAATCGACACTTTGAAGTCTCAGATCACTGAAGTGCAGGCTTCTGTGCAATCGAGCAACAAGTTGACTCAACTTTTCAAAGAGAAGGTTGTAGCGTTGAGCGAAGAATTGAAAACTCACAAGGAGGAGCCGTTGGCGGTGCCGGAGGCCTCTGCAACGCCGCAGAAGAAAGGAAAGAAGAAGAATTCGAAAAAGAAGAAGGCTGGTAACCAGAGAAGTGTTGAATCTGCAGGCGCAGGCGATGTGGACGAGCTAGCTGACAACAGTAAGGAGACAGAGACTGTTCCTGTGCAAGAGGAGCCTTCTCCAAAAGCTCCAGCGAACCACGCTGAGATCATTGAGTTGCAGCACAAGTATGAGATGTTGCAGCAGAAAAACACAGAGTTGGAGAGCTTGAGATCGGAGTATGAGGAAATGAGCAACAAGCACGATCTGTCTTTGCAACAAGTGAGAGACTTACAACTGGAGGTGAGGACGAAGAACGAGGAGTTGGAAAACTTGAAAGACATGTTGAGAGACGTGGGAGATTCTCTTGTGGCTGCGAAAGATGAGATCAAATCGTTGAAAGCAGACCGGGCGGACGAAAGCCAATTGAAACAGAGCGAAAAGGAGCTGGATTCGGTGAGACGTGACTTGGAGGTGTTGAGGATCCAAAACTCTGCTGCTGTGAAGGACTATGAGATTGCAAAGTCTTCTTTAGAGAAGAAGATTGAAGGTTTGACAAGGGAGAACAAGGAGTTGAGCGAGAGCTTGAAAGTGGGGTCGAAAGCAGCAGGAGATCTTGTTGCTAAAGAAGCTGTGATCCAGAGCTTGAACAGGCAGATTGAGGATCTCAAGAAGAGCTTTGAAACCGATTTCAAGTCGTTAGAAGACGAGAACAATAAGCTGACAAGAAAGTTGGGGTTGTTGACGAAAGAAAAAGAGACACTGGAGAAGAAGGTGAACGACATGGGAGACCTCAAGAACAGCGAGGTTCAACTCAAGCTTGACCTGGCCAGTGCGACGGCGACGATTGCACGTAAGGAGAAAATGATCAATGAGAAAGACAGTCGAATCAGTTATTTGGAGGAAGAGAAAACCAGGTTGAACGATACGCTCATAGAGTTGAAAGTGCAAGTGAGTGAGCTTAAATCACAGAACGTTTCGTATAACGAAGCGAAGAACATGCTTTTGACCAAGAATGAAGGTCTTCGACAAGATTACAATGAGTTGATGCTGAAGTTGAACAAGTTGAGTACGGAGAACAACAAGCTTGTGAAGAATTTCGAAGAGATGAAGGACAAGTATAGTGATGTCAAGGATCTCAAGAACAACACTTCATTGGAGACTGATTCTATCAAGCGGAGATGTGAGGAGCTGATGATGAGAAACAAAGAACTGGAAAACCGGATCGATGTTTTGGAGGAGGAGTTGTCTGAGGCGAGATCGATGTTGCAAGAGAGGACCAGAGAGTCTGGCACGTTGAGACAATTGCTTGTTGAGACGGAGGAGAATCAGAACGCCAAGATGAAGCAAGTGAATGCGCGGTTGGACGGAGTGTTGGAAGAGAAGGAAAGCATGGAGAGGGAGACCACACTGAATATGCGGAAGAAGCAGCGTGAAATTGAGGAGCTGAAGTTGAAAGTGGACACGATGGCACAGGAGCTTGAGCAATTGCGGAGTGTGAAAGACGAGGTTGATCGTGTTTCTGGGGAGAGATTGCAACGGTTAGAGCAAATGACGGAGAAAAAGAGTGTGGAAGACAATGGGTTCGAGCAGGCGTCCATGCTGGACCCAGTTCATGAGAACCGGCTTGTGGAATCGCTTCGGGAGTCTGTGCAGAGCAGCGAGGCGCGGATCAAAGATCTGGAGTCGATGATGAGCGTTTTGAAGCGGTCGAACGAAGAGGCTTCGCAGAAGTTGATTCGGATGAGCAAGAAGTACAAGCTTTTGTCGCAGCAGTACCGGAACGAGCGCGAGCGGCGTGGGTCTGTTGTGAGCCAGGAATCTGTGCCGACGTCTCCTGGTGCGAGCCGGTCGGGAAGCGTTGTTGAGTATGGTAGCGGCCAGGCGGACGCGACGGGAGAGGATGTGAAGGAGAAGGTTGAGTATATCAAGAACGTTTTGCTTGGGTTTTTGGAGCACAAGGAGCAGCGCGCGATATTACTGCCTGTGATAAAGGCGTTGTTGTATCTGAGCGATTCCGACGAGCGGAGGTTGTTGAATTCGTTGATGAAGCCATGAGCCAGTAATGAATGACGAGCGAGCTTAGAGCGAAGCAAGTTCGAGCGAGTTTGGAATTAAACTTGCGTTGGGCCTTAGGAACTACGAGCGAGCAAGGACTAAATCGCACACGCAACAAGCCTTTCTCTGACGCACTTTGCTGGTCAGTTGTTGATTATGGGTATTGTTATATCTAGCGTGAGAGTTATATAGGCTTGGATTGATATATGTACAGTTCAATGATGACGGGCAAAATGACGAGAGGGGCGACGAACGACGAGCGAAGCGAGTCGTGAATGAGGAGGGAATGAGGAGGGAGTAGGAGGGGGTGATTCGTCTTACTAAGTTTAGACTCAAAAAGACCCTCAAGAGTCCTGAGACTCTCAGGACTCTCAAGCAGTCACAATCACTCACTCATTCAGTCACTTAAGCACTCACTCACCCGCGACTCACTCACGACTCGCTTCGCTGGTCGTTCGCTTGTCGTTCGCTCCTCATTCGCTCCTCAATTGCTCAACTCCATCCATATACCCCCTCAACACCTCTGGAACCACCACCGTATCCGACTCTGGGTCGTAGAAGTTCTCCATGATGGCCAGAACAACGCGGGGAACGGCACACGCAGTGGCATTCAACGTGTGGACGTAGCGCAGTTTCCCGTCCGAGTCTCTGTACTTGGCCGTGAGTCTTCTGGCCTGGAAATCGAGACAATTCGAGGTGGAAGACACTTCTCCCCAGGCTCCTCTTCCCGGCATGAGCACCTCAATATCGACTTTCTTGTAGGCTGGGGCGCCGAGATCGTCGTGGGGCATGACGAGCACACGTGCTGTGAGTCCGAGAGAGTTGATGAAGTCCTTTTGGAACGAAACAAGACGGTCGAACTCCTCGTTTGACTTGTCCAGATCATTTTCTGTCCATGAAAAAAGCTCAACTTTGGTGAACTCGTGGACCCGGTACAGGCCTCTGGTGTCGCGGCCGGCGGCGCCGGCCTCCGCACGGAAGCTTCGCGAGAGTCCCACGACGCTTTGCGGGAGCTCGTTGAGCTTGAACTCGCGCCCGATGCTCATTGCCGCAAGCGGAATCTCAGCAGTACCGGTCAGACACAGATTATCGTGAGTGAGCTCGTAGACCTGACGTTCGCCGTTGGTGTCGCGCGGACGGAACCCGCACGCGTTGGTCACTTCTGTCTTGACGATCGAAGGCGGCAGCACCATCTTGAAACCGGCTTTGCGAGCCATTTTGAGCGTGTACTGCACAAGAGCCTGTTCCAGAAGAGCAGCGTCTCCTAACAGATAGTACCAGCCACGGCCGGAGACTTTGGTCGCCAGCTGGAAATCCACCAGCCCCAGCCGCTCCATCACGTCCTTGTGGTCTCTGCGGTCGTCAACGGCCGGTTTGTAGTCTGTTTCGCCGCGCTCGAGCGCCTCGAGCATCGATTGTGTCGGGTTCAAGTACTCCACCAGTTTCTGAGTGCTGCCAACGTCGGGCGCAATCAGATTCGGCAGACTGCTGACAGCAAGCGTGAGGGCGTCCTCCAGCTCGGTCACGCGCTTCTCGTGGTCCTTGAGCTGCGGCTTGAGCTGCGAGAGCGTCTCTATGAGGCGCTTCTGCTCGGTCTGCGACTCGGGACTGGGAGCGGTCTGTCTGAGCTTCTTAAGACGTTTTCTGTGCTCGTTTGCGCTCATTTTCGTGCTGAGCAGCTGCTGTTTGGCATTCTCGTATTCGCGGTAGTTCTCGGAAAACTCCGCGAGCGGCGACGCAACGTTCCTTTTGGCACAGACGTCGTTGAGCAGCTCAACGTTGTCATTGCAGAAACGGAGATCAAAGACAGGTTTTTTGAGCGTGTTCGACGTCCGCAGCGGCTGTGTCGCCGCCGTCGAGCTGTGTCGCACGCCGGCCGCGCCAGCGGCACAGAGACGTGTGCACCAGGAGCGTGTGTAGAAAAACATTGGGCAATGGAAGGTGGTGGGGCAGAGAGAGTGCACAATCAATACTATCAAATTGACTTTTTTTTTCTTTCAAGTGAAAAATAAATAGTAAAAAAAAAAAACGGTTTTTCGAGAAGCAAAAAAAATTGTGTATATAGTCGATGCGAGGGTCGAACTCGCGACCTTCCGCGTGTGAAGCGGACGTCGTAACCACTAGACCAAACGACTAGATCACGGAAGACTTTTATGAGTTTACGGGACTGACGAGCCACAGCACGGCGAGCGAAGCGAGTTGGGGGTGGTGAGTGGGTGCGTGATTGGGTGGTGAGTGGGTGCGAGGCTGGTCTGATGATGACAGGAAGAGGCTAGCACAACGACACGAGCGTACAGCGTACACTTAGACTGGCTCACCAGTCACACACCTCGACTTACCCACTACCACGCAGCTCGACTTACCTACTTATCACCCCCGACTCGCTTCGTTCGTCTTGACAGAGTTGCACTTGTGGCTGTTCATTGGCCTGCCACAGTCTGTTGGTTGTTTGCTCGCAGCTGGCAAGCGTGGATAGGGTATTGACCTCAAAAAGAGTAGCAGTAATCTGAACTTCTTTTTCATACCTTACGACAAGCATTTTGTGATAATGCTAAGTATTAAAAATACAGATTTTATGAACATCAAACCAGTAGCTACAACTCTATCTGAGAAGGAGTCGATGACAAAAGCAAACTGCGTCTTCCTCCTTGAATGTCACTCATGGTCGGATTGACACTAGAGAACTCGCAGTCTGGACAATCGCCCTCAAAGGGTGAATGTGCGTCTGGATTTCGTTGACGAGCAATGCTCGTCATTTGCTGGTCAATTGCTGGTCAATTGCAGGTCATTTGCGCTCACTTGCGTGACTGACTCTGCTGTTCCCTCCTCAGTCTGCTCACACTGAACGTGCTTGAGAAAACGGGCCGAAGTCACCATGCTCAGTATCGCGTCGATCGACGCGGTAATTATGTCCATCACTAGGGGTGAGGCATGAACAGCCGCCATCTACACATTTGATGCTCATGACAAAAAAACAGACAACCCACCCACACAAGCTGTGGAAACAAGCAGGTAGTCCCCACCGAAAGACGGCTCGCTGCGCTCGTCCTGTATTTCGGTTGGCAAAAAAAATGCGTACATAGTCGATGCGAGGGTCGAACTCGCGACCTTCCGCGTGTGAAGCGGACGTCGTAACCACTAGACCAAACGACTAAATCACGAGAGAATTACTGACAAACCTGTCTGCGTAGCGCCTGCACGGAATCCTCAACTTCCCGCGCGGATCTTGAGTGCGGGTCCAGTACGAATCCGCGCGGAATCAGGTTCCGTCGAGGCTATAACAACAACCGTCAGCAGACAATCCGGTATTCTCATTTTGTATATGTGTCCGCCCGGGGACAGGGCAGTGCCCGTCAGTGTCGCTTGGCAGTGCCTGTCAGTGTCGCTTGGCGGTGCCCGTCAGTGCCCGTCAGTGCCTGTCAGTGCCTGTCAGTGCCCCCGCTGGCATGGCCCTCTGCTCCCCTCAGGTGACTGCCCCCCGGGAAGCTCTCCTCGAAGTCCCGTCCAGTGCACTTCTGCCGTACCACGCACGGCGCCCGAACGACAATTGCTTTTCCACAAATCTCGTTTTCTAATAAAACTCGCGGGATTGCTCTTTTTTTCTGGACTCCGGGCTACGAAAAAAGGGTGCGCGGCTTAAATCACGGAGCCAGCAGCAGCCGCACTAACAAGATGATTTCAGTAGATAAATTACAACACATATCGCCAAATTCAGGCCCATCCCAAATGGTTTCATGGCCAAGTTTGCTCCTTCACCACAAAAATGGTGAATTTTGCACTCAGATTCCACAAACCTCCCCAAAAGCTCATCTTCTCGCCCTGGTCGCGTGATGTCGTGGGCACTTTGAACGTCGCCTTCGATGGACCGATCGACCACGTCAAGTGCATCCAGGCCCACTTCAAAGGTGTCGCAGCAGTTACATACATCCGCGAACACTTCACAACAGAAGAAATGGTGGATATGGACGGTTCTCGTCGTCAATACCAAGAGCTTCATTTGACAGAAGTTCGCGAAGAATATCCTCTATTTTTTGACACTTTAAAATTAGCAGAGCCCGAATCGGAAAAGACTCTCAGTTTTGGCAGCGGCCAGGAGCTTCAGTTCAGTATCAGGTTCCAGTTCCCGAGCGATGAGGTGCTCCCGTCTTCTTGCACAGAACACGGAGACTCTGCTCCACACAAAGGCTGGCTGGACGTCAAATATGGCCTCGAGTTCGAAATCGTCCGCGACAGAAATCACCCTCGCATCATCTCGCATTTCCCTATCCAGTTCCAGTGCGGCATCGACAACTCGTGGGGGTCCGCTACCGATCGTCTTGCCGTGGACAGACGAACGTTCAAGCACAACGCTAAACGTTTCGTGTACGATCGCGAGACTCGCATAATGGTGAAAAGCCCGCTCGGAACGCCGCACACCCGTACACGGGCAATCCGCCAGATTTGGAATCCTAACTACAAACTACAGAATTTCCAAGACCTCGTCAAAGACGTGACACTCACTGCGCAGCTGTGCACGCCCAGCAGGCTCGACCTGTCGTCCGAGCTGTGTGAGTTTGGCAAGCTGGTATTTTTCTGCAATGGGATTTCTGCGCTTGAACCCGATTTCCGAATGAACCAGACTTCAACTGAGCTCGGTAGATTCAAAATCACCAGCGTTTGCATAGAGATCATATCGCGCGTGCACCTGCGTGTCGAAGACCAGGAGGCCGAGTGCGACGCAGGCGGAGTCACCTTGTACGAGCACGAGTTTAGCCGGGACTCCGAGCCCGAATTAGACGTTGCCTCGTTCCATCGTTCTTCAGACTCGTTCTATCACGTGATCCCGATGCACCGCCTTGTTCCTGGCGGAAGTTGTCTCGGCTTTTTAGATCGCCCTGTGATGCCCACCATTGTTCTCGACACCTATTTTTCCAACTCCAACAGACTGCGTTTGAGCATCAGACTGGTTCATGCTTCTCAGCGGTCACACTCGCGCACGTTTGTCCTGGAAAACGACCTCATTCTAGGTTTTGCTGATAAGGAAGTACCGAATTACCACGCAATCGTCCACCCTCCTGCCCCAGCCTACGATTCTCCTGAAATGACGCCTGATCCGGTTCTCTTGTCCAGCTGCGATGAGATTCAGTTCTATGGTGCTCCTCCCAGGTATTCAGCTCTACATTCTGTGCATTAGAATTATAACTTTAACGGTGAAAAGTCAGCAGCGCAACCTGCAAAGTTATGTTGTCAAGTGCTGCCTCAAAAGAGGTTTGCAAGTAGTTTGTGCTGTAATAACGTCAACTTCTGTTTAACGTTGTAGTAATGCTTTATTTTTTTGCCCCCCATTTCTGTAGTGGGATTTGATTTTGGTTCTTTTTTTTTTTTTTTTTTTTTTTTCCCATCCTTGTATTAAAACGCGAATTTATCCTCTACAAAAAATTCCCTTTTTTTATTTATTAATTTCTCTTGTTTCTAATTAAACCCGGTTGTGGCGTTCACCATCAGACACCATGCCCAGAAGAAGGAACAGAAATGCCGGAAATGAGGAGGATCAGGGCGTGAGAGGCCCGAGCAGTGCGCTGACGTCGTTTCTCCGAGAACAGGGAATCAGCGCAGAGGCAATCAGATTGAGGTATGAAGAAGGATTACGAAGGCAAATGGAGGAAGAGGAGGCCGGCTTGTCGAGCAGCACGACGCCCGCAGTCGAGCCAAACAGCGAAGAAACACCAGCAGAGGCAGACGACGAAGAAATTTTGGAAGGCCAGGAGGACACTGAGGAAATCCGGCTTCTGAGGGAAAGAGCAAGAGCTAAAAGAAGGAGGGCAAACGACGAAAACGACCTTCTTGACGACGACGAACGAGAGGACGGCAAAACCTTCTGCGTCGAGTGCGACAAAGAATTTGTGATCTCCGTGTATTCAAAACGGATGGAGAAGTATGGAAAACTGGGGTATCTGTGCAACGAGTGCACAACTGCAGAGATTAAGAGACAGCGAATGGCAAAGAGAAACGAGATCGAGGCCAGAAAGAGAAGGAAAAAAGTGGCTGCCGCCTTGCTTGATAAACAAGAGTACAAGCTCCCCTCTCTGCAAGATTGCTGCATTGGGGTTATCTCGAAAAACATCGAGGACGTGGATCTACTGGGAGACATTGGAATCGTCAATATGAAGAAGATCAGTCGCATCTTGTCGAAGAATAGGTCGCTCGATAACCGGACAATGAGTTTGTTTTTGGACAGTGCCATGAGAGAAATCGAGTTCTGGGATTGCTCAAAAGTGGATAGCGACGCCCTCAACAAGATCGCAGCGTACTGTCCCAACGTGGAGAAGCTCACTTTGAACATGTGCGGTAGGCTTCACAATGACAATCTTGTTTACTACTCGCAAAAGCTGAAAAACCTCAAGCATCTGTATCTCAATGGTCCGTTTTTGATCAACGACACGATGTGGCAGGACTTTTTCGACAGTCCTGTAGGCAAAAATTTGAGAGGATTCCACCTGAAAAACACACACAGATTCTTGCCCGAATCGCTCATTTCTTTGCTAGACAACTGCGGGTCCCAGTTGGAAGCCCTCACATTGAGCAGGTTGGATGGACTCACTTCCAAGCCCGTGTATGATCTTCTCCCACACTATTTGCACAACTTGAAGCATCTGGAGATTTCGTATCCAAACAAAGAAGAGCTGGTGGACGACGACATGCTCATCAATTTGCTGGCTGTGACGGGCGAAAAGCTGGAAACGCTTATTCTGGATGGGTGTTCGGGGTTGACCGATAAGTGTATTGTTGGTGGTATCAAGCCGTTCTGTCCAAACTTGACAAAGCTTTCTTTGCAAGGTTTGGATCAAATCACAGAGAACGGCTTGTCGCAACTTTTCACTGATTGGGACATCAACGGTGGATTGATGGAGGTCAACTTAACGAGATGTATCGAACTGACAGATGATGCCGTGTACACGATGTTACAACACTCTTCTCAAACCTTGGTTGAACTGAGTTTGAACTCATTGAAAGGACTCACCAAGAATTTTTTCAAGAAATTGTCGAGAACTCTACGGTTCCCGTTACTGACTTCGTTGGATATCGGTTTTGTGAGGTCATGCGACGATTCTGTTTTGGCGATTTTCTCTCGAATTGCGCCCAAGCTGACGCTGTTGGAGGTGTATGGTAATAACAGGTGCACCTCGGATGCGGTGGTGAGGTCAGACTTGAAGGTGATTGGTCGTCAAAGTGACAGCATTTGAATTCTGTTCGTCAAAGCTATTTATAAATATATGTATCTATATTAATTGGACGATTCGTGGATGTATTTGACCGGTGCGGAGGCCCTTTCGACATTGGTGAACCGAGGCATGCGAGAAGCCTCTTTTTGGTGTAGTAAGTTTTGGTCGTAATGGATCGGATCGAGCAATCTTGGTCTGTGTTCAGAGATCATTCCGGGATGTCCGTTCTCCATGATGAGTCTCTTATTCACCACTTCTTCGTCGTGACCGGGATCGAGTCGGGATTTCAGAAAGTGTTTCATATGAGTCGAAGATTCAGGATCGATTTCGAGATAGTATCTGATGATTTCTCTGCTGAGCCCATTGATTTCTTCAAGTGTGCTGTTTTGGAAAACAAAGTTGATGTATAGTTCAATGAGATTGTTTATCGTTGTTGTTGGTATTTTGCCGTAATATTTGATGTATTGAATGATGTTTGTCAAGTTTTTCTTATTTTGTTGAACAAGCTCGAATTTGAAGAAAAAACTCCAATACGAAACTGAACATTTGACGATTTCCTCTTTGAAAAATGAAATGAGCAAATCTCTGGTGGCTTTGATGTTGTGATTCTTCAACCAGTACAATTTGGCAACCTCCACTATGAGTTGCGAAACGTTCCAGATGCTTAGACACCGATAAAGCTCTTGGAACTCTGGAGCCAATGTAGAGATTGATGGCAATGATGGCTTTGGTTGTGATGGTTTCTTTTTCTTGCGAGCTGGTTCTTGAGAAGAAGACAAGGACGAGTCTGGACTTTTCTCGTTGACAAATGACCTCACCAATGTCAAACATGCATCGATAGTTTCTGTCTCGCCTTTGAGCCGGCAAAGGAAAGCAAAACACTTGATAACAGGGTCAATTTCAGTCGGTAGTTGACTGATAAGAGTGGTGTAAATTTGCATCGCTTTGCCGGAATCGTTCAATTTCAACTCGTGAAACCTCGCAAACATGTATCTGATTTTTGGCTGATCAATGCTCACAAAAACATCACAAGCTTTGTTGAACAGACTCACAATGTACGTTTTGTTCGACTCAAGATCGCGATTTCTAATCAGGTATCTCAGATACCTGAGCCAGATCGTTTCGTAGGAGCACGTTGGAACCAGAGCACGCTCGTATAAGGACTTGATCTGCTGGAAATCTCCCTGTTTCTCCTCGTAATCAAGATAATCTAACCACTTAGACATCTCCTCGTCAGACACTGGAAGGAGATCAAAAGCCTGCTTAGTGAGCTGTGATTCGTGCTCCCATCTTTCGTTGGTCCCGTTGTAGGACTTGTTAAAGACGTCGTTAAAATATGCATCGTTGATCTCTTTGATTTGGTCAGCTTCGAGATCGTGCAACTCCGACCCAGGAAATCTCTCGTTGATCATCTCGCGCAAAGTTTCGGGCGGAACGAGGTCTTCAATGGTGAAATTCGGAGTGATCTCGTATAATGCCTCAAAATATCTTGCATACTGATGCAAAGGTAGCCGTGTAACTCTCAGTAAAATGTTCAGGTACTCATTAGAATTTTTTCCCGAATGTTGAGACTCCCAGTCCAAATAAAGATCCCACACGGGATGAGACAAAAATTGTCTGCCCACGTTTGAAAGGGCATCGGCAAAAAGCTTTCGCACACTGGCCTCGTCTAGAGAGTTGTTGGTGATGGTGATGTTCAAGTAGTCAAGCCACAGATCCAGCGAGTTCGGGTAAACCGTCACCGCCTTCTCAAGAACCTCCACCGACGATTGTAGCCCTTCAAGAGTATACTGGATTGTAACGAATCGCTTCCAGTAGTCTGTTAGGAATGGGAACTTGGACAAGAGCAATTCGAAATCATCTCGTATCACCTTCTTCAACTCATTGCTGTTTTTGATAACTTTCAAATGCTTGGAAACCAAATCTTCTATCAACGCCACTAGTTCATCCCATAGATTGATATCCTTATAGTTTTCTCGTAAATCATTTCTTGTTTTCTCCCACTGGGGGAAACTCGCCAAAGAATTAAACTCTCGTCCTGTATTGGCCGTGCCAGGCCAGTCTTTGGCACCCGTGAGATCCATTAGATTGGTAGGTGATTGTGTAAGAGCCTTTGTTTATAAGGCTTTCACATGATTAAACACACTTTTTATTTGAACTATCATATACACAAGAGACAAAGAAAAAAAAAAAATGACGTTACAAAATGTTACCCTGTTGGATTACGTAACTTCATCGCTATCCTGGTTTTTGAGGTTTTTCGTGGGGAGCGTGGAGGGGATGGGACATTTGCTATGGTGTGGGAATGATGCAACGGATCCAAGTGAGAGGTGCTGAATTCCCAAACAAGCAAGCTTGGCCTTGATATTTTCGGTGCAAATGACTGGGGAAAACCTGATTCGTCATGATTACCGTCTTCAGTAACTTAGTCCTTTAGAGAACAATTCAACACCCAAAATGACCCGACTCAATCTGTAAGCAACCACCAACAGGTTGTATGATCAGTCTTCTTTTGACTTGATGTTGGACTCGTCACATGTGGTGTTGTTTTGAGCCGGAAATCATTGCTTTGAACCCTTACAAGCATTTCCGGCTCCCCCGCGCCCCCAGCTTACCTCAGCAGCATCCCAGCTTATGTCATTTTCGCACGAATTTTTTTTTCTCGCTGAGTGGCAAAAAAAAAAAAAAAAAAATCACATAGATCGAGAAATCTGCTGACATAACCAAGGGCGCGGAGCTTGTTTTTGTCGGTTTCTCACCTTTGTGAAGTCGAGTTGCAGAATTCAAAGGATTGAACGTTGGTTTGAGATTGTTTATTGCAAGAATTCAGTAGCAGCTCAGCGAAGAATCGGCGTGTTAGCTTCTAAAACCATTTGGGCCACAGTTTTACAGCGAGATGCAGGTTATTTTCAAAGATTTCAAGAAGGAAAAGATTCCGCTGGAAGTGGAGCTCACCGACTCTGTGTTGTCGGCCAAAGAGAAGCTTGCTTCTGTGAAGGACTGTGAAGCTTCGCAAGTGAAGTTTGTGTACTCGGGAAAGGTCTTGCAGGATGACAAGACCTTTGAAGCATTCAAAATCAAAGAAAACGACCAGATCATTTTCATGATATCCAAGCCTAAGAAGTCGCCTGCTCCTGCAGAACAGCCTAAGCAAGAGACCAGTGCCAGCGCTGAGCCTAGTTCCACAACCGCCGCGGCGTCTGCCTCGACGACAACAGGCACTCCTGAGCCTGCGCCGGCCGCTGCCGCCGCTGTTGCGCCTGCGCCAGCCTCGTTTGACGCCTCAACATTTGCCTCTGGAAGTGTGAGGGAAACTGCGATTCAGAACATTGTGGCGATGGGGTTTGAAAGAGAACAGGTTGAAAGAGCGTTCACTGCTGCTTTCAACAACCCAGATAGAGCCGTTGAATATCTCCTTTCAGGGATTCCAGAGAGACAAGTGCAGCCACCGCAGGCTGAGGCTGGAGACGTGGCTGGAGACGTGGCTGGAGACGTGGCTGGAGAAGAGGCTGGAGAAGAATCATCTTCGGCACCAAACCCTGACAACTTGTTCGATGCCGCAAACGCCGCTGCCGCCTCCCAGCAAGGCGGAGCAGATGCCGCTCCAGAAGGTGGCGACTTCATGGCCTCGTTGAGAGAAATTCTGCAGCACCAGCCAGAAATGGCCGAGGCCGTTCTGCAACAGCTTGCAGCCTCAAACCCACAACTGGCCGAGATCGTCCAGTCGAATCCAGAAGCTTTCATGAGATACATCACTGACGGAGACCAGAACGCGCTTGCGCAGGCCCTGGGAGTCCCTCCAGAGTACATGGAGGGAGTCGAGGGAGCTGAAGGAGAAGTTCCAGAAGGCGTGACGCAGATCCAGATCACTACGGAGGAGAACGAGGCCATCAATAGATTGTGCGAGCTTGGTTTCGAGAGAGATTTGGTGATTCAAGTTTACTTCGCTTGCGAGAAAAACGAGGAAATGACTGCCAACCTGCTATTTAGTGATCATGCAGAGTAGTGTTTTTTCGATTACATAATAATTGCTGCTTGTGTTTTTTTCCCCCAAATCCCCTATATGTAACTAATCTTCTTATATTTTACAGCGTATTGAAATCAGAAACGTGTTGGAATTTGGCAGAGTCCTCTTCGCTCAGTGGATGGTTACCCGGTCTATCCACAATGTAACTCACGATTCCTGTTTGCAACGCTGCGTCAACTTCTCTTGGATTGTCGCTGAGGAAAAGACAAGATTTGGGGTCTTGAGCACCAATTTTCAAAAGAATTTTCTCGTAGCTGGATTTCTCCATCTTGGGACCAACGTTGACGGTGTCGAAGTAATCCGAAATGAGCCCGTTCATGTCGTTTCCTTTTCCCTCGGTGCCTGAGCCCAGAACTTGCACGTTCCCGAAAAGCAACTTTTGCGCCTTCACAGACCCTGAGGAGTAAATGTAGATGTTCTTGCCCTCTTGCTTCCAGTTCTCAATCGAATTGACGGCATCAGCAAATAACGGAGCGTTCAAACTACCGGAATTGTATCCCTTCTCCCAGATGAAGCCTTGCAACTGCTTTAGAGCAGGGTCTTTCACGTCATTTTCGACGAGACTGTTGATGTGTTTCAACACCTGTTCACGCGAGGAGCGCTGCTGAGCCGGGAATTGTGCCAGAATCGTGAAAACAGGGTCATCAGAACTCGATTCAGCGAGCGGAAACTCGTACTTTTCGAGTAGACCTGGGACTTCCTTGAGAAAATATGGGAATAAAGTATCTTTGACAAAGGAAATCGGGCATACCGTTCCCTCAATGTCAAGGATTATGTTCTGAGGGGCGGGTTTCGACATGGTTGGTGCGATGTTTGAGACGAGGAGCGAGCGAGCAAGCGAGCGAGAGAAGCACTTTTGATTTGAGGAAGTGCGTACAATTAGTCTAAATCCAAGGATTTTTTTTTCTTTCTACCAGAACATCCGTGCACGGGAAAAATCCGCTTTCTGTTACCCGCCCTGAAAATTCATGCTCTCTTTTTTTGTCGTTTTTTTCCTCCCGTCTTCTTTTCGCTTGTGAGTGTTTTTTTTTTGCCCTTGGCTCAAAACCTCTTGTTTTCCCTCTGCGTGATTTCTTTGTTGTTATAAGCAGGGATCAACCGACTTCTGCGCATTCATTTGCAAGTCCTCACGTCCATTGGCGAGAGCCGCACATCCCAACTATCATACCTCGACACTTCTGATCCCGCCATGGAGTCCTTGCAGGCGGAGGTGGCAGCCCAGGCAGAGGCTGCTGCTCGGGTGGCTGCTCGGGTGGCCGCACAAGTGATCCAGGACTATCAGCAGACCGACGCGGGTTGGTCTCGCGGTAATGACGGGGCAAACAACACAGGAGCAGGCAAATCTGTCTCAGACGACAAGTTTGTGCTGGATCCGGCACTGCAATTGGAGCTCGACAAGTACAGCAACAGCGAACAAGGAGCCACACCAGCCACATCTTCTGCACCAGCCACACACATACTGGGTTCACCAGCCTCAGGCCAACCACTATCGAGAAATTCTCAAAGAGAGTCACGCCAGGCAAACATACCCAAACTGGGCGACCAACGTCTACTTCCACCTCCTGGCCAACCTCATCTACTGACTACTATGTGCACGCGGTGCAAAAAGGAGTTCCCACAAGCCCCAGACAAGACGTTCAAGCTGTGCTCGCATTGTCGCGAGTTGCAAAGACAACGCTCGCGTCGGTGGCAGATGAGAACAAAAGAGAAGCCGGGCGTGTGCCGGAGATGTGGGATCGAGATACCTGCGGAGCACTCGCAGTTTGTCTTGTGCGAGCACTGTCGGATCTCTCTGCGGTCACGGAAAGCCAACCGTGCTGCGATGGGCAAGTGTGTCCACTGTTCGGGTCCAAACGACTCGCTAGACGGCAAGTTCAAGGTATGTTCACGGTGTCGGCAAAATGATAAGATCCGGAGGTCGAATCTGGAGAAGATTGGTGCGTGCAACAGATGCGCTCAGTCGCTGACAGAGGCCGACAAGGATCACAAGGTCTGCATCAAGTGTCGGACCAAAAAGAAGCGCGGCCTTCCGCTGCTGCAGTCTGGACTTCCGCCAGCCAAAAGCAGACCCAAAATAGAGAGAAATGTTTCACTTCGACAAGACTCACCATCGCGCGACATGGGTGCTCACAAGCATCACCAACAAGAGTCGAGCATGCAGTCGCACCGTGCTGCGGAAGCAGCCGCGTCGGCAGTGGCCGCGGCAGTCTTGAGCGCGCAGCAGGACGCCAACGCCGACGAGATTCTGCTATCAGACGAGTTTGTGTTGTCTAAACACAACGCACATCACCACCAACTTCCTCAGATCCATCATTCTCAGCTCAACCAACAGTTGAACCATCAGTTGCACCACCAATTGACGCAGTTGAACAACCACTCGTCGTCACCCGCTACCGACGATGAGGACAACGACAGCGGTCGTGTTCATGCTGGCCACGAGGCCGACAACGATGCGGCTGTCGGCGATTCGCTCACGATTCCCGATCCGGACAAGATATGTATCAAGTGCGGTGACCACATTCACATTGATGATCTTAGTTTCAATCCAGCCACCAATCTGTGTTCGAAATGTCTTGGAAACGACGATGATGCCGACAACACGGCCAACTTATTCATGAATCCCGAGGCCGAGGAGGAAATCGGCAAGGAAGAATAGACTTTCCATGTGTACGGATTAATACCAAAAAGCAAAAAAAGTTTTGAGCAGAGACTAAATAAACAGGCTCCGTTTAACCGTGGTTGTCGGTTTACGTAAGCAACAATAGAGAAGCTCGGAGTTGGGGGCCGGGGTAGAGAAATTACGTCATAGTTTGTTCTGCATTCGAAAAAAAAAAAAAAAAACCACATAGAAAATGTGTGTGGCTTTTCGGGACGTGGATGAATGAACGAATGAATGAATGACTTTTGGCTGGGGTGACTCATTCTCTGTGAAATTGAGGGGGTGTGAATGAGTAAGCGAAACTGTTTTTTTTTCTTGTTTGTTTTTTACCGTTTAAACGGTTTTACGGCTCGTAACCGCTGCAGAGGCTATTTTCGGCGTTAGCAATACATTAATAAGCCTGGAGCCAGTGCGCGTGGGTTTGGTGATGATTGATTACCTGTTATAGACAGCAAGTGTATGTATATAAGCATACCACATTTGAACAGATCCAGCCACTTTTTGCGTGTTGTTTTTTTTCTGCCGATTTATCGGCCTTATCAGTGTTGGAAAAATATCGCCAGATAATTGATTTTCCGGGTGGCGCACGACTCTCGTGATTGTTTAGCAGAGCCATTGTGGTGATGACAACAGGACACTTCAGCAGAAATACATATAAACAGGAACAAAAACACCCATCTAACGCCAGGAGGCTACGGGCAGAGGGCACCATCGAAAAAGCAGCTCAATACATGCAAACTGCTGAGATCGGAGCACCTGACCATGTCAAACAGTCCACGGCTGCGCGTGAGCGGGACAAGTCTGTTTACTTTTTAAGTGAAACAGACTGCTGGGCTCACGACCCATACCAGCGGTTCTTTGCCCGCCAACTCAATGAGCCTCTTCCCACCGGATGGGAAACTTCTGTTGACAACAAAAACAACAAGTTCCGCGCTCAGTACACTAGAATACGCCCCATCCCAGCCGGCTCTGGGACTACTATGCACTGTGGCAAGAGCCGCCACAACGGAAACATCTCTTACAACGTTTACACGAGTCCCGCAAGGTCGCCTTGCTCGGAAGAGACGGTAGCAAACAAGAAACCGACCACGTCCGGCCCGGAGCTCGCCACGGAAGCAACCGACATTCCGTATCCTTCGCCTATGGATTCGGATTCGGTCACCCCCTTTTTGCCAAAACCGATTTCCATCAAAAAACTCCAGCAGCAGCAGCAGAAAATGGACCCGCCAGACATCTCTACACCGGCAGATATTGGAAAGTCTGCGCTCGAAGACTGCTCTCGCGCTCACGCACAGCTCTTTGGCGAGTCTGGAGTGAACGTCGCAATCGTCTCTGCGTCTCAATCGGTCAGCAAAGTGAGGAAAAATCGGTTACCAAAGCTGAAAATTGATACTTTGGTGGATTGATTAAATAAACTGAAAAAAAAATATAGTTTTCGCATTAACCAGTCAGTTTTTGACAGTACAAAATTTGTATGGAACTAGACGAAAAGTCTAGTTAAGACCTGGGGTACGGAAAAAATTAGAAGACAGTCTCAGCTTCTTCTTGCTGCCGCCCATCGAATCGTCTTGGTAGTTTTTGGCGGACATTTTCTTTGACCGGGCTCTTGCCTTTCTCGCTTTCGCAGCCTTGGCTTTCCTCTTTTTACCCTTTGATTTTCCGGATTTTGACGATTTTTTGCTAGCCAAATTAGTGAAAACCTTTGACGCATCGTCGTGCTGTGGCTCGTGCTCAAACAGCTCCTGTGCTTTTGGCGTTGCAGGTGTTGCAGGCGCTGCTGCAGGTGCCGCAGGCGCTGCAGGCGCTGCTGCCGGCTGGCTGCCTATCAAACCTTGCAGTAGCTCCATCTGCGTTTGGCGGTCGCTCGGTGGTGCAGACGACGGTGTGGGTGGCGGTGGCGAAGAAGCAGCAGGAGCAAAGATATCGACATTGTCCCCGTAGTGGTTTGCACGTCTCGAGTCCAATGCATGGATCTGGTCGGGGGTCGCAAATTCCAGATGCAAGGAAGCATGGTCGACGTCTTCATACTCAAAGTACTCTTCGGAATCCGAGGGATCAAAGGTCTCTTCATCAACCTCGGAGACCTCTTCCGCTTTGGGGGAACTGATGTGGGTTTTTGGCCGGCCTCCTCCAAATCTCGACGGAGGGAGGTTCACATTTACCAAAGCAGGATCATCTTGGGTATTGTTCTGATATCTGGCGTTTTCAAAAGTTTTTTTGCGTCTTTGTTCCATCATCTCGCGTATTTGCTCTTTCATTTTGATCAGTGCGCGCAGCTCTTGCAAGTCGGACTCTCTGGCCTTTTTCTCGTCATTGAAAAAATCAGTCTCCTTTTGACTACCTTTTTCAGCCTTTTTTTCTTCAGCATTTCTCAGATGCCGGCCATCTCCGCCCCACCACTCGCCATACTGCTTGCTGACTTTGCCGACATGGGGGTCGGTGGCAGAAGTTGATGATTCTTCTGCGTCCTCGTGCTCTTCCCCTGGAATCGGCGGCTTTAACTCCTTTTTCAGGTCCTTGTTGTAGTTCGGATCCTCGCCCAAAATAGGGATCCTCTCGATACAAGTCCCCAAGTAATGGTCTCTGGCCTCGAGATAGTTTCCAAACGGACAGCGGTTCACCAGACAGCTCAAGATGGGGACTCTTGAGTCACACAGACAGGAGAAGTCAGCCTGTTTCCCGTAGCACAAAACAGCCTGCAAGTTCACACAGGCCAGAAGACATGCTGGCGGTGTAGCAGCAGTCAAACGGACAAATAGAAGCGACAGTAGCAGATTTCGAAACTCAGCAACTTTCATCTTGGGCTCTCGAGCGTTGGTTTCGTTCTTCTTTATCTTGTTTGACCACAATCGAACAAGAAGTTGAAAACAAAACCCGTTTGTTTTAGTGCTCACATTTTTTAAGAAAAAAAACTCCTTGTTTTGGTTAAGCGCTGCATCTTTTATCCTCAAAAAAAAAAAAGGGGGCCGGAGAAAGCGACGAGCGACGCGAGTCTCGGCTGAGTGAAATGGACTCAACAAACAGTGGCTGTTGATTCAATGATTAGTGAATGTTGTCTGAACAGCGATAAGCACTGGCGAGGTGACTACTGATTAGTGCTCAGTGACTAGATCCCGGTGAGCAGTTGTCGATGAGCAGTTCTGGCAACAGTAGCATTGGTTGGCACTTGCGAGCTAGTTGCAAAACCTAATCGCACCTCCCAACCCCCTGAGACTTCCCTTACTCCTTGTAAAGCACTCCCGCTTATCTCACCATCATCCCTCCAATCATGCCTCAGATTTTTGTAATATTCGTCTTTTTTGCACAGCCCGGATTACTGTGCTTTGTTTTTTCTTGTTCTGCGAAGGGGAAAAAAAAACAAAACACACTCATCTGATCAATACTCCCTTGTTCCTCTTGTTCTTCTTGTTCTCCTTTTTCTCGTCTATCACAGCATTTTTTTTCCTGCCCATCCCGCACCCTTGCACCAAACAGCATAACGGCCCATTGTCCAAACACAGCTGCCCCTCCAAACTCCCCAAACCCACCCCACAATGTATCTTCTTAATCTCGCTAAGCGACATGGGAATCACCACTTTGTCAACGTCAAATACGGCTATCTAGTGCTGCTCTTGTCCGTGGCGTACCTCATATTCCGCACAGTCTCGCTTTCATACTACGACAAATCGTGGCGCAAGTCCGGACGCTCCACCACAAAACTCGGACTCGTGAATACTCCTGTAGGGTATCTGGCTGCCTTCATCACTGCAATCACGCTCATAATCGAGTTTTTCAACCTTCATCTGGACGATCTGACGATACACATCAAGCGGTTTGGCAGAATTGCGTACGCATTGACTCCCTTGGACCTCTATCTGGCGCTTCGGCCATGTCCGTTCAACCTGGACAACTATCTTGATACCTTAAAACTGCACAAATGGGTATCTAGACTCATCCTGGTACTCGGAGTTCTACACAGTGTTGGATTCATGGCAAAGTGGATCAATCTTGGAACTTTTGCGAGAATTTGGAAACCAGCGAACTTGTTGGGGCTGATAATATTCCTTTTGTTCGACGTGCTCCTGGTGATCAATTGGAAAGGAATAAGGTCCTCGTTCTACCAGTACTTCTACGTGATCCACAACATCACACTGTGGTCATTTATCCTTTTGACCGGGCTACACGCTCGTCCGGGAGTAGGGTTGATTCTCGTTTTGAACCTGTTGATTCTGTTGTACCAGTTCTTTGTAAGAGCGTTCAGCACAAAGAACTTCACCACTGGAGAGGTCATCACCAACGAAGGATCCAGATTGAACATTGTCAAGATCCCCAAGTCGCTGCTCCCTGAAAACTATCTCCCTGGATGCCACTTGAGACTCGGCTACTCTGTGAAAAACCCACTGTTCTGGCTCCTGCCCTCGCATCCTTACACAGTGGCCACCACGTATGAGGAGAGAGGCTCACAGGCGTGTCTGGTAGTTAAGAGCACGCGATTTTCCATCAAACCGCTTGAAAAATACTCGATTCAGCCTTATTTCATTTCATCTTTTTCACTCAATTTCTTCCAGACAGCTGAAAACGTGAGCATTGTGTGCGGAGGCTCAGGAATATCGCTTGGAGTCGCTCTGTTCAACTATTTCAAGGGGAAAATCGTGCAAGATGGGAAAGACATCAAGTTGGCGTTTGTCTGGATCACACCAACGGCACAAGATCTGTTTGTGCTGAAAAACTTGCAAGTGACTGGTGTTGAAGTGTATGTGACTGGAGAGAATGTGTATCAACTTTCGGACGAGAGTTTCCAAGAGGTTTTGTTGCAGGACTCGAATGCGCCGAGTGCGCAATCGGATGCCAACACAGAAGCGTTTGAGTTGGAGACGCTTGATGACGAGTTTCATGCGTTAGACGAGCGTAATGCGGGGACAAATGACGACACACAAGACGTTTCTGGATTACAGCAAAACAGAATCCATTACGGAAGTAGGCCGGATCTATCACGAGTCCTAGCAAGAAACCTGAACCGCACGATTGACTATGCCAACAAGTGGATCATATCCTGCGGTCCTCAGTCGCTCAATTTGGACTGCAAACAGCTTGCTGATTCATGTAGATGCCGCTTTGCCAGTGAGGAGTACGCCATGTGAGTGATGTAAGATAAGTGGGTGGGAGTCATGTGCGAGAAACGGATTAGAAAGAGGACATTTACGGATACAATCTCGCCGAGCTTCGTATTCGTGAATGTTATTTTGGCTGACAAATGGCCGGAAAGATATTGGAAACTTTGCCTGAAGTAGGAAATTGGTTGTTGCCAGTCTCCACCTGATGGTTGATTTTCGTAGCTCTGTCACATGACTGGGTCCGGGACCGAGTCTTTCTGCAGGGCTTCTATTTTCCCAGGCTGTTTTCAGAAGAATTTGTGGAGAATACAGCGGCAGCAGTGCTGATTAAGGGAGCAGAACGTGCTAAGCTCGGTTTCGGCAACTTTTGAGTGTGCTTACTTTAGTGTCGAATTGTGGATGTGCGGCTAAAGACGAAACACGGAATGCAGCGAGCAGGTGAGAGTAGAATGCAATTACTCGGCTCACAGATGGCTCGTTTTTGGCTTGGCCAACGTGATTATAACGCAGGAGTGCATTTGAACTCGCCGAAACTTTTGGGCCCGGCCCGATTCGGTAATATTTCGTGGAAAAAACAGGAGAGTTTGCATTTTAGTTTTTATCGTGACGCATGTTTTACTAGTGACGCGGGCTGCATGCTGCACCAAGGGTGATAAGACGTAAACTTAGATTCGACTTATTCCGTGGGCCCTGGGCTTGTTTGACGAAATGAAACGGCGGTGCTAGAGTGGGATGATGTGGGATTGTAATTGAAGGCTGGAGGCTGTGGCGTGTTTGCAAGCTAAAGAGATACTTGCACCGCTGCGCCACGTTCGCCAAGAGGAAACTCCAGCGAACAGTGAGTAGTGTTTCCGCGGCAAAGAAAAAAAAGACGTGAAAAAAATTGGGCTCTGTCTTAGGCACACCGGCATGGGCTGGTGGTAGCTGGGACGGTCGCAGATTGACAACATGGACTAGGTGGAAACCGGACGGGGCTGGTGCAGAGGAAGGTGAGGAAGGCTTTCTCGACCTACAATGTCGATGTAGGTATTCTAGAACCAGAGATGGGTCGTCAGCACTGATTGGTGCGCCACGCGGGGGATTTCCATGCTGACCGGACTCCACCAAGTTTCCCGAATGGTGTAGAGGAAAGTTAGGACTCACTGGTGACACATTTTTTTTTTCTCTGAAAAATTTTCTCTCGTATTTGCTTGTGAATTACTTTGACATCACCAAACCTGGTTTGGCATTTGGAAGTGTTACATGCAGGAAGTACAGCCACGCTGTACAGGTTCCAAAGTGGTTGTATCATGCCGTGTATCCCCTCGGGCCTTTCCCACCGAACGGGCTGGCGCGCCTAGACGAGTCATCTTTGGGCCTCGCCAGCTTCTGACTCTGGAAAGCCGGTACTACAAGGGGCGGGTTTCAGCACTGTTACTCCGTATCGGGCCTAACCTGCCATTTCACACCGGTTGCAGGCACAGATGCAGGCAAAAAAAAACAAACAAAAAACAAGAAGAAATTAGCCGGGCCTCGTTGACGTAACCGCTCGCGTAAGCCAACAAGCCTTCCCCACGGAGCTCGGAACTCCCCGTGCGTGCGTCTACCGTTCCAACAAACCTCTGGTGTGTCAAAAGCTGCACTAACCCGACGTACATGCACGGACTGAGCCTCATATTCTACCGAGACGCATGTGCACGACTTTTTCTAAACATGTGCATTCCGTCCTGCAGCCGCTCGCATCACGCTATCGTATTTCCGTCAGTCGCATTATGTGTGACACATGTTTTACAAGAGATTTAAAGCCTGGATTGCGCATGCGGGCACAGGAGACGCAAGTATTAGTAAAAAGAGGAGTCTTCATGCACGATATGCGTGAGCTGCGGAATAGGTTTTTTTTGTGTCCTGGAACTTCCGAGGGTAATTGGATATAAAAAGGAAGAGGTTTTTCTTTTTTGTACTTGACCCTCTCTTGGTCTTGTGGCTAGTATTGCGCTAGCGAAAACATACTAATAGGTTCACATTTATTTGTCAACAACCAAGGAAAAAAACCAACTGGAGCAAATTGCACTGAACAACTGTTGTGTCAATCCGCCATACAGTCAATTTTCTTCCACCATTACAAATTTCGTATCCAACTGAAAAATGTACTCGTCGGAACAGTCCAAGTGGGTAGCTTTTCAGTTCAAAGATCCATTTGCGGCCAACAAGTTTCTTGTTTGCCACGTGGGCCGCGAGGTGTGTTGCAGGCCGAACTGTGACATGGGGTTCCAATGCTTTGACAAGAGTGACATAATTTTCGTCGATACCGTGGAGGAGGCCACAGCTCGTGGCTTCAAGCCATGCAAGTACTGTCTTCCAGACAAGCAATTGGACTCCAAGGAGCTCGGCGACTCGTCGTTTGTGCAGATCGACCTGAATTTGCTGGTGCAAACGGTTGAGTATGTGAATGAAACGATTGGTTTTATCAAGCCAATGATGAACGAGGACAGCGAAAAAGGCGCAGACATCAAGGAGACCATTTGTCGCACGAACAATGCCAACCTCAAGAAGAGGCTCTCGAGTGTGTTTACTGGCCGCAACAGCGTGTCCTCGTCGAGTCTCGGAGACTCGGACGAGCTTCCGATGACCAGAAACAAGTTTGACCACTTGAAGCTTATAGATCTTGCTTGTCGTCACATTGCACTGGCTGCACTGTCTACGAGTTTTAGTGCGTCAATTCTCGATGACGTTTCGCTGTCGCCTCCTTCGCCAAAGCCTTCGTGCTCTTCCAAGCGTTCGAGCGTGACGATTCCACAGCAGCCATTGAGAAAGAAGCGGAGAAGAGGTGGAGTGCTAGGGTTCAAGGAGCTGGCTTCCAAGTCGAACCTGAGTCCATGGCACTTCCATCGTGTGTTTAAGAGCGTGACGGGCCAGACGCCTAAGGCTTATGGCGACAAGTGCTGGGAATTCATCAACAAGCACGAGGTGAAGAATCCAAACAGTCATAACAGAAAGAACTCGATCGTGATCAATACGCGGATAGCCAATCCGACGCTGGCGATTGACGAGGCCAATGAGGCTGCAGAGAAACACGACACCGCCGCTGAGAAGGAGGCAGAGACGACGGAGATCAAGCGCCGCTCTTCTTCTTCACAGCTGGCGTCGCCTTGTTCCGCAGATCATGCCGAGAATAGTGCAGTGGCAACGTCCGAGAACGTGAAGGCGGAGGACAATGAGATTGCGAAGCCACTTCTTAAGGCTGACTTTTCGTTTGAGTCGCACAACACGCCTGTTTTGAAACACGAGGAGCTCGAGTCACCACTGGCTGACGACAGGTCGATTGGCTCGTACGTGAAGGATCTGAGCGATGCCGAGTCGTCGTCATCACTTTTTTCGATTTACGACAATCTGGTGGAGACTGCGCAGCAGTCGAATTCTCTTGCACAGTCTCTTGGTCAGCAGCAGCGACTACAACCGCAAAGACAAAATCAACAGGGGGTTGCGGATGTTTCCGATCAATTCCAGACATTCTCGCAAATGATGGAGCCTACAGACGAGACTGCTCCAGGAACTGGGCTTTCTGGCTCGTTTAACATTTTTGACGATATTGACGGTGGTTTCACCGCCAACAAGGCTCCGGAGATGGGACTTGGCTACAACAAAGCAACGGCGAGCGCCGACCCTCTAGCAGACTCGACGTATAGTTACACTCCGTCGCTGCAATACATCACAAGCCAGCACATGCAGCTGCAAAAGCAGAGACAGTTTGAGCAAAATATTGCTCCAATGACCACGGATCCAGAGAAGTTGCAACTATTTGGCGACGACGATGCTCTCGATCTGTTTTCCTCTGGCGGAGGACAGGAAGAGTGGTCGTTTACGAATTCTGGACAGGACCGTGCTGCTTCGCAACTGGGTCAATTGAATGGACAATCTTTCTACGATACTTCGATTTCTACAACATCTATGGATACCCTTGGAGCCCTGGGAGGAGTTGATGACCATTTCAACACGCAACCATTTAAGGATGAGCATTGTGTGATCAACTTTTCCTAGATTGCGGCACCTTTTATTAGACCTCTAGTTCCACAATTGTGAGACAGTCACTACGCTTTCCTCTGATTCGCCTTTCTATCGCCCCGCTATAAGATTCATTTAATGATGTTTACTCTCCTTTGGTTTCATTTTATGACTTTCTTTTTTCCACTTGTTTTTTACCGGTTATTGCATTTCGATTTTTCACAGAGAATGGACAACATATGCCATTCGTCCCCTCTATTGAGGGTCCCACGCTCTTTACTGTATATACCGATGACGCTGAAGAATCAGTCAATAATGATGTTTAACGTATATACCAAACCACATGTCAGTTGTATTTCACTGAGTGAGTGCAAGAGGTTGTAGTTTCCCTAAGACTAAACGGAGTTAAGCCAGCAGGTTGTCGAACGGCTTTCGAGTGACCCAACGTGGGCTCAAAAGAAACAACAACATGCCACCGCAACGGTTCACATCTCGAGAAAGTCAGCTAACGTAGCGTGCGTGCAAGTGAGCTCACTTTTTCCTGTAACTCCTGTTTCAACAGCCAAGGCGGAGCTGACCTGCGTCGACTCGACAACTGCCGAAAGGTTCCATACATTACGCACGTTGGATATTTTTTTTCGGTGTGGGCTTTTTTTTAGTTTTGAGACAACAACGCATGCATGCGCAGGCTTCAGGCGTTTTTCCATGCAGAAGATATGGGTTGACGTTGGGGTGACGTCATTTACACGGGGAGCTGGGTTTCGCGGTCCTGTAGTGAGAGTTTCGTCATGCCGGAAACTGACTTTGTTTCCGTCACCTGGTACCTCGATTGTGCATTGTGTCAGAGCAAACTGGAAACAGACTTAGACTGGCGATGCGAGCTAATTCCGAGTGAACCATGTTACTCTACTGCAGCCAGCTGAGCCTTGCTGCATTCGTGCACAGCCCAAAGAAACGCGCTCGGCATAGATTGACAGCTGCACACGTGCTAACGTGACGGAAAGACTCACCAACCCGAACCCGGATTGCTAGCTACGTGCATGAAACACACACAAATCGTTACACACAGTATAATGGAACACCTTACTGAGAAAAAATAAATCCTATATAACCTTAAAGTAAAAAAAAATATTCAAACCAAATAAATCAGACTCCTGTATGTTTTGCTATTAGCTCACAAATCCATCTCGCCAGGGATTTCGTCATCGTCGTCATCGTCGTCATCCGAGCTGCCGTCCACGCTGCTCAGCTCGTCGTCGTCATCGTCGTCGCTGTTGTTCTCGTTGTCGTCTATTGCGCCCGACTCAAGCCCCTCTTGTCTGATAACTTTCGGATCCGCATACGTTCTTACATAATACTTCACCTTCTCGATGTACTGTTCGCGGTCTCTCATGTAGAGCGAGCTTGCCGTTCCGTTGAGTGGATCGGTGGCGTTGGGATATCTCAGCAGCTGCGGCAAAAACACCTCAAAAATATTGAAAACATCAAACATGGGCGACCACGTTTGGTTGATAACGTCCAGACACACTGAACCGGACGACTCGTCTATGTTTGGATGCAAGATTTTGTTTTGGAAACCAATCGATGGCGATTTGTATGGGTATTGATTCGGCAATTCCACGTGTATCTTCCACAGCCCACCTTCGTACCAGGAGCCCTTTGGTCCTTCGAAATGCACGTAGAACTCTTGCATGTTGTCGTCCACAAGACTCACGTCGTAGTCACTCATCAGCCTGTTGGCGAGCGCGCTCCGCTATTGGTCAGTATTCCTATCTCATCGAAATGACTCTTCATGCCGATTAACAACTCACAATTTCATCACATCTGTCTCGATTCTTCTCTTTGGCGAACTAAACAGTCACAAAAGTTAGTACCTTCAAACACCGCTCCTGCTGCACTCTTCGATCCGGTATATCCTGAATTGTGGGGACTTGAAACCCCAACATTTTCCGGAATTCCAGCCACTTACCTCATTTTGTGTCTTTCTTATCGGTGATTGTTGTTGGATGGCACTCAGAGATCAAAGTTTATCTCGCGAGCCGTTCCCAAAATCCAGCCTTGTCTACTGTAATCAGTGGCAAACCTTTCTATTGAAGGGGGCCACATTCACTATTTATTAGGTGCACTCAGTCACACAGAAAAAAACCAGACCGCTTACCGCAAGCGGCAATTTCCCTATTACTTCCTGATCGGGAAACTCATGCCCTCTTGAGACATTTGATAAAAGTACACACATACAAAGACGAAAAAAAAGGGATTCATCAGCCAGCAAACGAAGGCTCGGTCGAGCTTGTTGGCACCACACTGGGTGCCTGTTCTGTTGGCACTTGCTCGCTGAGCACTTGCTCAGTCGCCTCGACCGGCACCATCGGTTCGGGTGGCGGCACAGCCGTCGTCTTCCGTCTTTTCAACTCACCCTTTTCATACTCCACCTCCTCAAACTTCACTGGCGACGTTAAACGGTAATAAATTGAACTCTTGTACCCATCGTCATCCACGTCATCCTCCTCAGCCAGCTGCGCGTCGGAAATTCCGGCGTCGAGGTTATTGTTTTCCGGTTTCAAACCACCCTTCACCTCATATAGCAGCTTCGAGTACCGCTGCGTGTACTCTTTGAGTATCGTGTCGTTTTCCGTCTTGAGTTGCGCGTCGGTTGGGTTCAAAAATTCTTTTTCTAAGGCCCCAATCATTTTACCCAAGTCTTTGATCTCCTCGTCCACCGCACTAGGCCCGCTCTCTGCGTCAGTACCATCTCGGTTGATCTCGCTTTCCAACTTCTGTATCCAGTTCCTCAAATAGCTTTCCTCATCCACTATGTGTTCGGAGGCCAGCGACTCCGCCAGGCTCAAGCCTTCTGGAGCACTTTTCTCTGTTATTCCAAACACGTTCAGAAGCAGCTCATTTTGCGTGATGAATTTCGTCGCAACGTCGGATTTCAGTGTCACACCCGTTAAAGCTCCGCTCGGAGTCGTGCGCTTGATCGCCGAGGGGTTTATCTTGTAAGACATGCTCGTTGTATACGGATCTTCACCCTTCTTAAAAGACGTTGAACAATGGAAATTATATGTTTTTTTTTTTTTTTTTTTCTAATTTTTTAAACTTTCTTCATATATTTTTTTTATTTTTTCTTCGTTGAAACAAAAAAGTACACCAAATCACTCAGTTTTCTTCCTTCTCCCTGCTCCATTCATCCCTAAAAATGACGACTTCCACCGTGTTACAACCCGTTGATCTCATATCCCTCCCCTACAGACTCTCCATCAAAGACGGCCGCATCCTGGAAGGATTTCTGGTCTCCATTGACGATCAGTCCAATCTGTTGATGACCAACGTGATGGAAAAAAATGGGGACATCCAAAGACAACTGGGTCTTGTCTCTGTTCCAAAAGACGCTGTCGAAAAAGTCTTTGTCGATAGCAAAGAGTACAACAACGCAATCACCTGGAGAGAAAAACAAAACGTTATCCAACAAAACAAATCATAGATTAATAATATCGAGGAAGATTACAAAAGTACACAGGAGTACAAACAACAACAAAAATGGATGGCCAGCCTCAACATCGAGCAAACAAGCAAACTGTGAAAAAAATAGTAATGGACGGAAGGACTAAAAAACAAGCACACACACACAAAAAACACACTCTAAATTGTGACCACTAGCAAAAATCTGATCCTACTCCTCCTTCTCGCTGTCACCATCAACGCTAGGAGCAACGCTCAAGCCTCTCAGAGTGACATCAACCTCATCGTAACCAGCTTGATTGAGGTTCCAAGCGATATAGTCGGTGTCGTTGCTTTCTTGCAATGTTCCAAGATCACCAGGAGTCATCAGACCATTAGTATACCGATCTCTAGGCGATCCAGGAACACTCAATGGCCTGCTGATCTTCATATTTGAAGAAGAATCAAATGGATTGTTCGATGACTGTTTAAACTGGTCTGGATATGCTCTTCTTAGAGACAAGGTGCGCGCCTTCACGTACTCCAGACCCATTCGTTTCCAGTCCAGCAGGTCACTCAGTCTCTCAACCCTATTTCTTTGGTTGATTCTCTGTCTTCTTGTCTTTTGTGTGAAGTCAAACATTTGCTCGCACAACTGATTGATCGATTCATCCACACCTTTCATCCTCCGATCCACAATGTATATACCATAGTCCTCGGAGTTCTCAATCAGATCTTCCATATAGCATCCAAAACCAGACAAGTTGGTGGTGATCGAAGGAATCCCCATCACAGTACATTCGGCTGGAGTATAACCCCATGGTTCGTAATAGGATGGGAACACTCCCAGATGACACCCTCTGACAAACTCGTCATAGTCCAATGGCAGCACTGGGTTACTGGAGTTCAAAAACTCTGGATGGAAAATTATTTTCACTCTATCCTCATTGGTGTTGAACAGATGACACTGTCGTATTTGGTTCAAAATAGGATCGGTAGCATCGTCAGCCATATTGTGTGTGACAATGGGAGGGAGAGAGTCTCTTTTCAATGCAAACATTCTTCTTTTCAGTACAACACGATCAGAAGGTTTCAGCAAGTCGTCCAAAGAAGGAAGCTCGATCTGTGCCGAGTTTTGCGTGTTGTTCGGCTTCTGGCAAAACTCAAACAGTCTCTTACCCATCAAACTTTGCACGTCCTTGATGGTGCTTTCGAGCTGCTTGATAACAGCTTGACCCCTGAGTGTATCCACCGTGTAGGACTTTGTTGCTGCAGGCATGATGATGAAGGCGACAACGGTCATGTTGGACCCTGAAGACTTGAGTCTGTGGTTCAATCTTGCCAGGGCCTCAATGAAGAAATCGACACCTTTGTTTCTAAACTCGTAACGACCGGCGATGAAAAAATACAGAGTGTTCTCTAGCTTGAAATTCAGTTGACCATAAAAGTGGCCCCTGACAAACTCATTGATCTTCTCTTTCTTTTCCGAATGCAGATTTTGGAACTCGTGGACGGCCTGGAACTTCACCACGTTCAGTCCGTTGGGGAGCACGCCGTCCGGTTTCCGCTTTAGCAGGTGCTCGGACTCGTAAGCAGTGATGTGGGACACCGTGGTGAAAACGTCTGCTGCGTGCGCTGCTGCCCGTTCGATGCAATACCGGTGATAAATTCCACGTTTTCCAGCCTCATAGTCCACGTCAAACTTGTCGAGGTTATTGTAGAAGTCCACCGAACCTGCACACAAGTAACGTCCCAGCAGAGTAGCGTGTGTGGTGAAGATGGTGGTGCAGTCGATCTTCCTCTGCCTACAGAGCGGAATCGCCACTCCGGCCAGCCACTCGTGCGCGTGCAAGATGATGGCACGGCCCGTTTCGTGGCAGCACAGCTCGCCAATGAACCATGCCGTGAGGTATCCCAGCATCACGGCATCGTTGGTTTCTATGTCGCTTTCTGGAGTCGGAATTCCAGCCAGCCCCCACAGGTCCGACTTCCATTCATTCAGATAGCCCACTGCAGACCCAATGTCAAACAAAATCACCCTTGGCGCGCCTTCAATGAGCCACCGTCCATAAACGTACCGAACTCCTCTAGAGTTCATCGAGTCCAGCGTCGCCCGCAATGCTGCGTTCTGAACCGGCAGCTCTTCAACCTCCACCGACGCACTGCGCTGGTTGAGCGGACCAATCAGCGTGTATCGGTCCTTGTACTCCGCCACCGTCACCGGTGCCTTCGACTTGAGCACCGAGTAGATTCCGCCCACACGGTTTGCCACCTCTGTGGCCACCTCAAACAAAAGATGGTTCTGAACGTCTCTTGTCATGCTTTAGTAATTGTAAAGTATGCTAACAAAATGCTGATTGATGGTTTTCAAGTAGATTTCTCTCTCGTGCCAATGATTGCACAACACCTCTGGGCCAATGCTCTCTGTTGCAGACTCTGAGCCTGCTATGTTTGTCTTGCAAAAGAGGAATTGGTATGAAACTTGCAACAATTTCCCACAAACTCGCAGACATTTCATATTGTGGGGGGATGACCTTTTTTAACCACTTTTTGAAAGCCGCCTCCCCGCGCGCGCCCGGTGGCGCGTGGGAAAATTCCGGGGCCCTATGCGCGATAACGCCCGGGGCAGTTCTGCGAAGCCCCCGCGGCCGCGGGGTAAAAGAGAAAAAACACAAGCCAAAAATCTGACGTGCTGCACGCTTTTTTTTTGTCTTGTTCTTGTTTTACACACTAGAAACCTCTTGTGCCCTATTTAAGAACATCAATCCCCCTCAAATCAGCTAACGCCACCACTGATGGTCTTCCGTGAGCACACCGGAACGGATCCCGGCACCGCGCCAGACGCGACACAAGGTCCGCACACTGCGCTCGTGTCAAACGGTCCCCAAACATCACCGCCTTTCGACATGCGCGGCTCTTGAGCGATTCCCGATAAAACTCGGGCATTTGCGGCACGATTTGCCACCAGGACGACCCAGAACTCTTCAGCGCCGCGGTCGTCAGCTTGCGTCGGTGTCGGAGGTCGCTCAGAAACTCGCAAACACCCGTCTTGACCACATACGAGTCTCGACGCACAAACCAAGGCAGCCTCACCACGCGCACGCACATGCCATCAACCTCGAGTTCCGTCCCCCAGTCTTGTAACGAAGAGGAAAACCGTTCCAGATCGCGTAGATCGTCCTCTTTGAATGCAAACTCGAGTTCCCCAACCTCGTCAAGCCTCTGCGGCCCACCACCACCGAGTGTCTCCTCAACGGCCTCTCGATACATCTCTTCCACCTGGATCCGTTCGTCGCATGCATGCTGGTCCACAGCCGCCAGCACCGCGCCACCAGCACGGACCACGATGAACTTGTCTACCAGCTGTCCCACGATCGACGCGGCAGCCAGATCTTTGGCCGAGATCCTCACCTCGGACTGTAAGCTGAAATACGGCGACTCGCGCTCAAGTCGCCGAGGAACCAATGGGTCTCCTTTGATTCTCTTTCTCGGTGAATTCGAGCTCAAACTCGAACTGTTTGGCTCCATGGTCCCTCTGTAGTTCAGTCTCACCATCCTCGTCAACATGGCACTCAACACCGCGGCACGCTCACTGCGGTAGCATGCTTTGCCCGGTTCTTGTAACAGGTCCGAGATTTGGTTCTCGGTGCTCCAGATATTCACAATGAACGCAGGATATGTCTTGGAAGGCGATTTCTGTTTGTTTCTCCCATTGCAGCGCAGCAACTCGTGACTGATTTCTCTTGCCAATTGCTGGTCCATCAGCGGCCGCCCATTCAAAAAGATATATTGGTGAGTCTTGTTTGCAGCGAACTCTTTGCCAATGATCATTTTCGCACTTACTTGCTCAAAACTTGCCTCTATAATCTTGGGTTTCTCCAATATGTCGGTACCATAAACGCTCCGTAATAGCTGGCCCTGATCTGGCCCGCTAGTTGTGAAGACCAGCTGACGATCTCGAGCTGACTCCTTATAAACTGATGCTTTCACGTCTGGATGGCAAGCCAGAACCGTGAACACACTCTGTCGTAAATCAGAAGCAAGCGTTTTCCAGTCTGAGCTCAGAAGCTGTTTTTTCCGCACTGGCAGTGCCCCAAAAATGTCGAATACACAAACCAATGTTCCACATTCTCCCCCGTCAAGTTGTACCATCTTTGTTGGGCCCGAATGCCTTTTCTCTCCGACAAATTCCACTTTGTAATAATTTTTGTCGTTCTTAGAGATCAGCGTACATCTCGAAGAAGTCTTTAGTATGGAGTTCAACGCAGAACCGCGGAACCCGTACAGCCGATGGTGTTTTAAAACGCTCAAACTGGCACCAGAAAACTTCGATGTGTAAAACCGCTCTCCCACGGCTTTGAGTCCGTCAACGTCAATTCCCGACCCGTTATCGTGAACCTGGAGACAAACCTGCTCTGGATCCAGCCGCACAGTGATCTCGATGGAATTTGCTCCAGAGTCAACACTATTTTCCACGAGCTCACGTACAACGTCCCTAAAGCATCTGACAATAGTCTGGCTCTCCAGTTTGAAACCAACCTCGCCCAACTTTTCAATAGCTCCTGCCATTGCCAGTCATTACTTTGATGGAGCAATGATCTATGAAATTTGACTTACTTTGCTTATCACGGAAAGAATTTTTTTTTTTTTTATTTTCACCAGATTATTTATTGTGCTTTTTGTACAGTGAAAAATAAAAAATTGTATAGTGTAACCACCAGGGAAACATAAACCAAAAACCACAAAGACCAAGCCTCTGCGAGTTGATCACTCACCATCAGTCGCAGACACTGAACCAACAGTAGCTGCAGATGGCGCATCGTTCTGCACCTGCGCGACAGTACCAGCCAATTCTCGCCCAATGCTCACAATCTCGTTATATAAATTGTCCACCAAGCCAACAGTCAGCCCAGTGTTCCTCAACGAACCATGAGTCTTCCGCATATTCAAAATGGCAACACAGTTTTCAACACGTGTCACAATCGAATCAATGAAAACAATGAGATCGGTCTCAGTATTAGCAATTTGAGTGTTGAAAGACTCTTCCAGCTGGGAGTAAACAGACTCCGAGTAACCGCTCGGTTGGTTGCGCGAGAACGAACGCAAACTTGAGCCCGTCAAATAGCTGCAAATTGCCTCTAAACGAACGGATAGTTTTCTGAGTCTCCAAACGCTTTCCGACGATAGTCCACCAGCAAAAAACTCGGTCCGCTTGTTCTCAACTTGTCCATTGTTTGTCGTCAAAACTCTCAGTCTCGAAGCCAACGGACGTGGGAAAATCAACCATATTTTTTCCGGTGTTTCCAACCCTTTCAATTTCTTTGCACCAATCGACTCCTCAACCCATCCAACCTGTTCCAGTTGATTCAACTGGTTCTCCAAGAATTGGCCCAAAGACTTGGACCCGTAAACCTCAGCAAGGTCTTTGTTCTCCTTCTTCACAGATTCATGCAGTCTCTTGAGCTTCTCGAACTCGTAGTAGAAATCAGTACTCATCGTTATCTGCCCTCCATCTGCAACCGCACTCACTCTGGAGGCTCGATTCACCATAGGTCCAAAGTAATCCATTCTCTTGGTGACGATATCTCTTTCACACACAGGTCGTCCCCAGTGAATACCCATTCGGACCGACAGTCCTCTGAAAATCACATTGCTTTCTTCGTCTTTGATCTCGCAACCTTGATCACTCGCTAGGATCTCTGCTGGCCACTCATCAGTCGACAAAAGTTGCGATTGCACTGTAAAACACCACAACAGAGCACTGATAGGAGTAGGAAATGACACCATGAATGCATCACCTTCCGTCTTCACCTCATATCCACCAATGATTCGCAACTGTCGCCTCATGATCGCGTTATGAACTTTGATAGCAGAACGCATCGCTACTGGGAAAGTATCCCAAAGTAATGTCGAGTTCTTGATGTCAGTGAAAACCATCGCAAGTTCTCCAGTTGGCGGCTCAATCTCCTCATCCAACTTACGGAGTAAAGAGTCCTCCGGTTGGGAGGACCGTTCGTGGTACTTTTGCTTGACAGTAAATTGTCTTAATGATAAAACCACTGCCGTTGCCTTATCGCCAGCGCCATATGAAATGGCAAAGTCTCTAAGTTTTTCAGCAGCAATTCCCGGGTTCGATTTCTCTTGTCTCACAATATCAGCAGCTAGATCATACGGCACTTTTTTCCATATCTCGGATGTGGCAATGGCAATCATCTCTTCATTTTGAGTCAACTCGTACTTCGAGATACTCGGCGCAGCATTGATATGCGGAATCAGTTTGAAGAAGCCCACAGCTCTCGAGACATCAGAGACTCCATCAAGATATCCGTCTGTCGTCACATAACCACCAGACTCTCTAATTCTCTCATACTCCTCCTGGGCATAAGGCTCATGCTTAGTGGTCATGAGCGAGTATTCTCCATCTGACTTTGTCAGAATACCCATGGTATCTCCAATGTTGGCGACATATAGCACGTTGGCCTTGATGTATATCACCGTGGCACAACAACCAGTCAGCCCATCTGTTTCTAGGGTGAGTTCGTCTGTCGTCGTAGTTCTATGCGCAGCGGCCGAACTGAAAGTGGAGGACTGATTTCTGTTGATAAGAATACTCATCTCAGAGTTCATGGTAAGAAATGCGCCTCTCAGACAGTCTTCTATTGTCTTTGATGAGTTGCCATCACCGTCCGGAGAACCAACGTTGTCTAATTCCTTGGCCAAATGAATTTGGAACGTTTCTTGAATAATCTTGGAAATCTTATCACCCGTCTCGTCAGAGCAGTTCTTACCATCGTAGATTGTGATGAGCTTTTCGTCTGGTTTACCTCTGAACTTTTCAATCACCACGTCTCTTGTCGTCAAACTGGATTTGTCTCCAAGAGTATCAGAAATTCCGTAACCAAACTTCCCTAGTTGAGAGACAGTGGATCTAACTCTGACATCCACACTTTGATCTGGGACTGCATCTGTGGTGATGGTCACATCCATCAGACCAAGCAATTTTAAGTCTTTGAGAACCAAAAACGAGTCCAATGTATCCTCCATTCCTTCTTTTTTGTGTAAAGGTTTGATCTCAAGTCTTTTGTTTCCTGAAAGGTTCAGATATTTCAACTTTTGATTGTAACTCCAATTCCAGTCATACGGAATGTTACCAATGTTGTACTTCAGGTTGTTGGAGCCAACATCAAGCGCAGTAATGTTTGAAATTTTGGATAACTCGGCAGGCAAAGTGTGGAATCTGTTACCGTTCAAGTGCAGAGTTGTCATTTCAGAAAATGCATCAAAGTCCTCGACAGGCAAACTGGATAAGTAATTTCCACTCAGGTACAACTTTTGCAATTTGGTCAGGTTGTTCATATGTCCCGGTGGGATGTCGTAGAGCTCATTGTATGAGAGATTCAGGATTCGAAGGTTCACAAACATTGAGATAGTATGGATCACAGTGTCCGAAAATTTGTTATCATTCATGCTCAACGACTCCAAAGACCTTTCAAGACCAAACCGAAGGTCTTTAGCAGAGGCCTGCGAACCCGAAACTTCACTTCCCCTTCTTCTCGAGGCCGAAGCGACAGCTAACTCACGTTCCTGTTGAGCAGATCCCGTATTAGACGGTATTCTCAGACCTTTCATTGTAGTCGTTGTGCTAGCCCTGTTTAAACCCGGAAAGCTGGTGAAAGATGCACTTGTCGGAGGATCAGGGAACGACTCGAGCAAATTGGAGGAGATGTTCAAATGCTTCAAAGAGCCTAATGACCATATCTCAGGAGGTAGGATGCTGATGTTATTTAGGTGCAAGTCCAAGTAAGTCAGGTTTGTCAATTTTCCAATGCCTCTTGGCAAAGATGTAAGGTTATTTCTGAACAAGGAGAGATAAGTCAAGCTTTCCATTTTCGAGATTTCATCAGGCAACGAACTCAAATGATTATAATCCAACGATAACCTTTCAACATTTGGCATCTTGGAAACAAAAGAGCACGATGTAAGCTTGGATTTGGAAAAGTCCACAAACTTCAACTTGCTCATGACTTCATCGAATCTCACTATCGTGATAGGGTTGATGTTGAGTTCAAGCTCTTTCAAATTTGAGGCACTGCTTTTGAACACAGAAATGTTGTTACCCATGGCCCGAATGACCTCCAATTGTGGCAGGTATCTTAAAGCATCAATTGTATCAAATTTGTTGAACCGAATATCAAGCTTGACCAACGTTTTCAACTGGCTGAAAAATGCAGGCAGCACTTTGGTTAGCTTATTTGCAGCCAGCTGCAGAACCTCCAACTTCGAAAAGTTTAAGAAAGATTCAGACAATGTTGAAATAGAATTGTAAGACAAGTCTAGCTCTCTCAAGCCCTGGATTTGAGTAATAGCCTCTGGGATCGCTTTGATTCTATTGGAAGACAAGTTCAATATTTGCAGGTTTTGCAACTTGGCAAAACTGCTAGGCAAATTAGAGATTCTGTTACATGCCAAGTTCAAGTTTGTAAGCGTTGTAAGCATTGAAATTTCTGGTGGGATCATCTTGATGTAATTCACTTCAAGATTCAGATCCATGAGCCGTGGTGCATAAACAACAGGGGTCGGGAACTTTGGATTACCACTTCTTGTGAAGTTAAGCGAGAGCAAGTTTCGACAATCGTGCATAAATTCTTTAGTGAACTCAAAAGAAGGATTTTGCGAAACATCAAGAGAAATGATCGGCTCAGCATAAAGAAAGTTGGGTATATCCTGCAAGTTCCAATTATTAAGGTTGACATGTTGAGGGTTGATCATTCTTCTCCTTTCCTGGCTAATCAGTTCGACACCTCTGTCTTGAACCTGGAACATGAACAAAAAGCTCAGATCGGTTCTCTCGATGTAATCCAAGTTGTCTCTTTGGTTGTAACCATACCAAAAAAGCATCGTTCTTTGAATTTTCAGTGGTCTTTCATCCAGTGAAAGGGTTCTTATCAGCCCACCACACTTCAACACAATAATATGGTCTTCTTCTGTCTTGAGAAAACGTTTTCTGCGAAGACTGTCCAAAATGTCTTTACAAGTTGTATCCAAAGTACAAGGAATCACTGAGCTCTTGTCACCTTTGAACACCCTAACAGAAGATTTTGCTGCACCTTTCAACTCCTTGGCATGGTACGCGTGATTCAGATGGTGCACGTGGTGATGATGATGTTGGTTGTCTTGAGTTGTGGAGCTTTTGGATTCCTTCCGCTCGTTATTGCCGTTGGAGTTGACAAGCTGTAGATTATCACTCTTGGTCAGTGGAGAAGATGACGTAGGAGTCGTGCTTGCAATGAACGCAGTGTCCGGAGGAGTTGACAGTTCGTCTGATGAAAGTGCTGGAGAACACGAAGACACTGACGAGATCGAGTCCGAGTTGGAACCTCTGTCATGATTTGTGGTGATGCGACTGTCAACTGTGTTCTTCACTTTCCAGCTTTCAGGAGGTTTCCAATCTGATTTCTCCTGTGGTTGTGACGACATGCTCGCCATGGATCCCATCCTTGACATGCTCAAATCAGGCATTTTCGTGATAGCGGACATCTGCTCGTTGTCAGTGTCGAGGTCGATTCCGAACGGAGACGCGCCCTTTGCAGCAATCACCTGTGGATTATGTTCTGAGTTAAGAGATGATAGTTGCAGCCGTTGTGGAAGTGGCACAGCCGTTTGCCGCTGGGCAGACTGGGGCTGTGACGGGGACTGGGACTGGGACTGGGACTGGGACTTTGACTTGTGGCGGGACAGCAGTCCTGCAGACTGACGGTGCTGGAAGTCATGTTCAATGTGCTCGGGTTGGTTTTCAGAAGACTGCAACGTGTGAGCTCTTTGATTGGTTGGGTCTGATTTACGAGCAAATTTCGCCAACGAAGTTCCAGAGACCCTTTTGAGGCCTGCTGAAGAAGTTGGCTCGCTGTCTCTGCGCGAAGGAATGAATCTGTTGAAAAGCGACGTTGACCGTTTGGTTTTCTTTGGCTTGATGGGTTGACTGAGAGGCGGCACGTTTTTGTCAGTGTTGGACCTCACTGCGTGGAACCCCAGATGTGACGGGGCAATGCCAAGGTCGAGTGTGGACGAGCGTCTGCTTCTGTCGGTTGCGTTGGTTGCGTTGGTGCCGACTGAGCCGGTCGTACCGACGGTGTTGTTGGTTGCGAGGCTCGACGAGCTAATCACACGGGAGCTGATTCCGTCCTGGCGCATTCCTGCGCCGGGTGTTTCTGGCGAAACCGGCCTGGTGGGCGCTGCTGTGGACGGATGTCGCGAGGATGTGGGCGAGGTGAGAGGGCTCGAGTCGCTCGAATTGGCCTTGCTGCGCCGACCGGCCCCGCTGTGGCTCCCGGATTCGGACCTGTCACTACTGAAGCCTTCATCGATGTAGCTGGAGTTAAACTTCGGCGCTCCCTGTGCTCCGATGTTGTAGTTTGACAGCTGTTGTTGTTGCTGATGATGCCCATCAGAACCGGTTCTGCGTGGGGCTGACATGTTGTAAGTTCCCGGGTGCTCGGCAGACCGCGACAGAAACAATCTCGCGCAACGTCAAATCCAACGGTTCCTGCTGTGCGCGTGGGACCCGTTGTGACTGTGCAAAAGTACGCCTCCGAAAAGTGGGAAACAAGAGGGCTGCTGCGGGCCTTTGTTTGTTGTGATGGAGCGCAGTTTGTGAAGTGCTGGTACGCGGAGACTGGAATCCTCACACGTGATTGGTGCTACTCACAAGTGTCGAATTGTCCTGTTTGGAGCCGGCAATTGACCTGTAAAATATTGTTTGTTGCTACTTGCTGTTGAAAAAGGGGCACAAGGGAAGAATCTTTTTGCAGACAAAGGGGAAAAAAAAAAGCTAGCCCTTTCCGAAAGTAGCGAAGGAAACTTTCGGGATTGAAAGAGACCAAAAAAAAAAAAAAAAAGTTGGAAGTAAAAAAAAAAATTGAGCTAGCGCAGGCACGTGCACAATGGCACGTGACCACAAGGGTCTGGCCAATGGGACATTATTTATTCTGATTACCTAAGCCCTCCCCCCAGATCGGGTACACTCCGCGAGCGTAATTTTTTTCCCGTAAACGGTTTTTAGTTTTTTTTTCCTGTGTACAAACTCATATACGATTTTTTTGCCCTTGAGTGCCCCTTTTCTATATATCCCTCTCTACTTTACTTTCTGGTGATCCTTAATAAATATCGTCTTTCCGGGACTCGGCCATCCACAGAACACCCGTCAGACCCTCTTTCAAGCCACAGCGTCTGCCTTTTTATCCACTGGGGGTTGAAACAAAACAGATCTCTCTCTTTGTCTGCGCCACTCAATATGAGAACTTAGAATCTCACAGCCAGCTCCTGAACAACCTCCATCCCACAGACAGCCCAGAAACCCTGACTGTTCCATCATGCTCGGAACTCTGTTCAGGCGGAAAGAGTACTACGCAGGCGGCTCTCCCGATCAGAACTGCGGCTCTGCCGTTAATTCCTTGTCACCCTCGCTGAATGCCACACAAACCGCCCACACCAACGCTGCTGGACCCATTCATACGCCTCCTGGAGCCACGCAGCCACCGGGAGGCACAGAAGACTCATACAGCCTGAGCCACTTGTTTGGGGCCGGAAACAGCATTCCGCAGCCTTGCTTCAAGCTCTCTGACAAAACAGGGCTTTTCCGATTGGTGGTGATGCAAGACGCTGGAATCCGCTCGAAACAGATCCTGTTCGACTCGGCAATAGTACCGAGCGCACAAGCTTTGGGACTCAAGACAACGTCCACAGGCGTGCCCGACCCGTCCGGTGCTTCGACGCTCCCTTCAGTGACTGCAACAGGCGTGCAGTCTTTGAACAAAACGACCTATCATTCGCTCAGCGAACTTTCAGCCTATATGTTTGGCTTCTACGGCATTCTCACCAACGATGCTGCTTCGGCCACCAAACTTCACTACTTGCCACCGCTCCCCTCCATGCCCAACTCGATGCTTGTCACGCGTCTGTTCTCGCTCGACCCATCATTCAAGCTCAAGCAACAGACAAGCTCCTCGTCAGAGTGGCACCCGCGCTCTTGTGTGCCTATAGATGACACTCCATGCAACGAGAACTCCAACACCCGCTTCTCAGTTGGAATCGTGATACCCGTGGGGCCGAATCCAGATCACATGCACGAGATCCTCACCGACAATTGGAGTGAGATTGAAAACCACTTGGCATCCATCCAATTACTGGTGGTGGCCAAACTCAAAGCTCTACATCAGACACATCGATCAAACAAGAAACAAGCTCCGCAAGCTGTTCAACCAATGTTCCCCCAGTCTCCTTCCGCCAACTCAAGAAAGTTATCCTTTCCGCTCAACGTGTTGCAAAAGTTTGCCGACTTACACCACTTTTTACACAGTTTTGTGAGATCGCTCAGTTTTCTCGTTGAGACTCCGAGGCTTTTCATATCGCTGAAAAACTCGGACTATATTTTGATGAATTGGGCATCGACGGTATCTGCATGGCTCGAGTTGAAAGATGGACGTCAACCGGCGAATCTGATTTCGACGCCAACTCACGATCTGGGGTTTTCACTCCACCGATCTCCATCGCCGCAGTTGCAAAACTCATCGGTCTTTGGTACTCTGTCGACATCTGCTTCAACTACAACCTCCACACATTTTGCGCCGCACCAACCAATACCGATGGCAATGCCATCATCGCAATCTCCAGCCACGAGCGTGAAGTTTCTCGCTACTCTGCTATCGGTGTTGATTCCTCACAGAAACGATATTTTGGAAGGCCCTGCAAATGCTGAAAAACTCACAACCACACGAGTAGTGGTTGTCACTGGGAATCCAATCGTGTCACAAAAACTTTTGTTTATCTTGGCAGGGTTGTTGGGTTACAATCATTACGAAATCAACTGTCCAGAAGAACATAACGGCACAGAAAATGCTGAGTCCGATGAGACGGAAAATACAATAGTGGATGAGAATGCTCCCAGTGTGAAGAACGATTCTGTTACCATTTTCACAAAACCAATTCCAATCTTGAGGAGCGATGATGAGTCTTCTTCAGGAAGTTGTGCAGTGTCCCCTGGGGATGCCGGTGGCGCTGGTGGTGCTGGTGGTGCCGGTGGTGGGGGTAATGGATTTCATTCTGGGTCCTTGACGAGGGGTTGGGAGATTCCGACAAGATCGCAGCCTTGCATCTCAAACTCCCCAGTGTTCAAGAATAGTGACGTTGTGAAGCCAGAAAGAGTTCCCGTGCCACAAGTTCGCAGAACGTCCTCGTACGCATCGTTACAGAACTTGTCGTCTTCGTACAATTCGCAGCAGAGTTTGAACTCATCATCGTGGCGGAGTCGGTTCCACCTGGGTTCATTTGTGGACCGGTGGCGCGCGGGAGCGGCTCCTGGAGTGTCTAGTACCAATGGTGGTGGAGGCGGTCCATACGACATGACGACGCCTTCACCTTCGGTTGAGTATGACGAGTATCAATGGAAAACATCGACGCCGACTAGCAAAACAACGACGCCGACCGATTCTTTGCACAAGATGATAAAATCGGGTTCTGGGTTTGATTTGGGAGGTATGGGGCCTGTGGCTACGCCGTCGAATCTCCCTCCGCCATTAAACCGGTCGATATCAACGATGTCTGGGTTCCGTACTATCACGAAGAGCGGTGGAGGTTTCAAGTTTGTGACCAAAGACACGAATGCGGTGCGTCGTTCTGCGTGTTGTTTACTGCAATCATCACAAGAGCTTGAAAACGAAATCAAGGATCGGATCAAGACTATGCTTGGGGCGGAAATTGCGTTTGATACGACGGCCGAAAAAGATTTCCAAATAGTGGATGTGGCCATGCCATTGGAGAAGACGAGTTCAAAGAGTCAGAGGCGTCCGTTACCGTTACTCACTGGCTACGTTGAACAGTTCCGTCCTGAATTTTCGCTGATGGCTTGTCCGCAACATCACAACTTGGAGAACCAGATATCCGATGCGTTGCGGGACGATGTATTCAAGATGGGTCGAGGATCGAAATCGCAGACGTTTGTGATCAATTTGCGACAACGAGAAATCAAGGTGATAGAGCTAGTTTATCCTAGCGGTGGTGGTGGTAGTGGTGGTGCGCAAACTCCAGGACATCATTCGAACCTGACATCGAGCTTAGAGTTCAATGCTAGGAAACCTCTAGTGACTAAGCTTTTTTCACCATTTCAAGAAACGAAGCACGATGCCATTTCGATGTTATCTTCTTCGGTATCGTCTGGGTCGAGTTTGAGTTCGTTTGGATTTTCTCGCAACCATGGGATGTTGAATCGACACCGCATTGACAAGTATGATTCGTTGTTGAGCGAGATCTCTACTCAGATCAACAAGGTCAGCGAGCATAACCATGCGAAGCGCTGCACGAGCTCAGGAGAGAGCGTGATCCGGGAGGATGATACTGTTGAAGTGGACGAGAGTGGTGAGGAAGGTGGTGGGGATTTGGAGGTTAATGAGAAGGCTACGTGTGACGTGATTCGGGGGTTGATCGGGGGGTTGTTGGATGAGTGAGTGGCGAGTGGCGAGTGGCGAGCGAAGCGAGTCACTTGTGTTCGGCGATTGCGCCTTACCAATCTCATGACATTTGATCGGCGTGTTGATTAGCAGACGAGCACAGCGAGTACAGAGAGTGTGCCCGTGAGCCTGTGCGAGGTAGTTGGAAGAGCAACATCGTTGGCATGGTGGTGACTTGTGTATTATGGTACTGGCGATCCACTGACCACCTACTCAAGACATACTCGGGATTTCACGACTCAGTGAGGACTCAGTGAAGAGTTACTGGTGACTTAGTGATGATTCAGCGAAGAGTTACTGGTGACTTAGTGAAGACTTACTCACGACTCACTCACGACTCACTAATGACTTACTAATGACTTACTGATGACTCACTCACGACTCACTCACGACTCGCTTCGCTCGTCGTTCGCCCGTCGTTCGCTCGTCGTTCGCTCGTCGCTCGTATGCAATACATACACTATATACAAACACCCAGTCAGTCTCTTCTCAAGAAACTCTGGTATGCCTCGTTGGCGATATTCACCTGTCCAATGGACTTGAGGTGTTTCTTCCCCTCCTTCTGCCTGGACAACAGCTTCTTTCTGCGCGACACGTCCGAGGCGTGCAACTTGGCGAGCACGTCTTTGCGACGGGCTTTGATGGTCTCTCTGGCCATGATTCTGTTGTTGGCCTTAGCCTGGATGATGACTTCGAACTGTTGGATACGGAGGAACTCCTTGAGACGTTGGACAAACTTGCGAGCGTTGCGTTCGATCTGGGACCGGTGCATCACGGTGGAGAGGGCGTCGACGCTGCGGCCGTTCACGAGCAGTTCGAGCTTGTGGATGTCGGAGCGTCTGTAACCGTGGTCCTCGTAGTCGAGGGAGGCGTAGCCGCGGGTTGTGCTTTTCAGACGGCCAAAGAAGTCGTCGATGAGCTGGGAGGTTGGGAGCAGGTACTTCATGAGGGTCTGGCCGTTTGTGAGGTACTGGATGTCCACCTGTTCGCCGCGGTTGTCGTCGCAGAGCCTCATGACGGCGCCCGTGTAGTCTTTGGGGAACGTCATGAGGGCCTCGACGTACGGTTCGCTGAAGTAGGCGATGTTGGAGCGTTTTGTCTCGTCGGGGAAGTCGTCCGGGTTCGAGACGATCTGCTCGCGTCCGTCGTTGTAGTGCACCTTGTAGGGGACGGTGGGGGCGGTGATGATGAGGTTTTTCCCGTGCTCTTTCTCGAGGCGCTCTTTGAAGATGGACGCGTGCAGCGAGCCGAGGAAGCCGAGCCGCCAGCCCTGGCCGAGCGCGCTCGAGGTGGCGCGCTGGAACGTGACGGAGCGGTCGTTGAGAAACAGGTGCTGCAGGCTCTCCTCCAGCTTCTTGAAGTCGGCGCCGTCTGCCGGGTATGCGCCGACAAACACCATGGGTTTGGGCTCCTCGAAGCCCGCGAGCGGCTCGACGCGCGAGTTTGCGCCGACGAGCGTGTCGCCGACGTACGCCTCGCTCGGGTCTTTGAACCCGGGGATCACGTACGCAACCTGGCCGGCCACGAGCTGCGGCATTGCGCGCCGGTCCGGGTACATGATGCCCACCTCCTTGACCTCGTACCTCTCGCGGGTGCGCACGCTCTCGATGCGCATGCCCTTGCGCACGGCTCCGTCCACGACGTTCACGAGCAGGATCACGCCGACGTAAGGGTCGTACCACGAGTCGACGATCTGTGCGCGCAGCGGGGCGTCGCGTCGGCAGTGCAGGGGCGGCGGCACGTTCTCGATGACGGCCGGGAGCACGTACTCGACGTTCAGGCCTGTTTTCGCGCTCACGTGGATCACGTCGTTGCTGTCGAGCTCGAACGTGGTCTCGATCTGCTCCTCTGCACGCTCGATGTCGGCGGTGTCGAGGTCGATCTTGTTGATCACGGGGATCAGCTTGAGGTCCATCGAGTACGCGAGGTAGAAGTTTGCCACCGTCTGCGCCATGATGCCCTCCGACGCGTCCACGAGCAGCAGCGCTCCCTGGCAAGACGCGTACGACCGCGACACCTCGAGCCGGAAGTCCACGTGACCGGGCGAGTCCACCAGGTGCAGCAGATAGTCCTCGCCCTTGTAGTGGTACAGCATCGAGACGGTCTGTGCCTTGACGGTGATTCCGCGCTCGCGCTCGACGTCGAGCTTGTCGAGGATCTGTTTGTTGGCGTCGCCCGACTTGATCACTCCGGTCAGTTCGAGCAGTCTGTCGCTGAGCGTTGATTTCCCGTGGTCCACGTGTGCCACGATGATGAAGTTGCGGTAGTTCTGCAGCGGCACCCGTGCCATTCGCTCCGCCAGCTCGTCCTGGGACGAGCACCGGATGGGGTTGTCGGGGGAGAGCGGGTAGTCGAGGTAAGAGCGGGACGACGAGCGAGTCGACGAGCGAAGCGAGTCGTGGGCGGGCGGGACCAGGGCGCCCACAAAGCGGCTTCCCACAGGGCGGCCGAGGCGGGCCCCGAGGACCCGTCGGGCCGTTCGCACCGTTCGCACCAAGCTGTACATGTTGGATGGGGGAGGGATTGAGGAGGGGGGGGCTGAAAGAAGGGAAGAAGGATGGTGAAAAGTGGTGAAAAAAAAATATTTTTGCTAGCGACGAGCGACGCGAACGACGAGCGAACGACGAGCGAAGCGAGGAGTGAGTGAGGAGTGAGTGAGGAGTGAGTGAGGAGTGAGTGAGGAGTGAGTGCGTGGCTCGTGGCTCGTGGCTCGTGGCTCGTGGCTAGAGTGCTTCGTGAGCAGGTGTCGGTCATGACGAGAACCACGACAAATGAAGATTGAACGACTCACTTCGTTCGTCATTCAATCGTCTACCTTATCGATCTCGCTCAAAGTTACTCTCGTCTAGCTCACGACTCGCTACGCTCGCCGTTCGCTCGTCGTTGGCTCGCCGTTCGCTCATCTATCCTTTACAGTAATTCTTCTAATATACACAACTTAACAGCAAGCGAGTTGTTGCGAGCGGTGAAGGCACACGGCTGTCGCAGCTTCGTGAGCACCTCGAAAATATTTTTTCCAATTGGCGAGCCTAGTGAGAGACCCAGAAAGACACTCACACACTCGGACTCACAGTCTCAGCAGTCTCACTCTCAAAAGACTCCTCAACACAACCACCGAGTCTCAACCGTCTCACTCTCAAAAGACTCGCAAAAAGACTCGCTTCGCTCGTCTTTTCGCTCGTCTTTTCGCTCGTCTTTTCGCTCGTCTTTTCGCTCGTCGTTTTCATTGACTCCTCAACACAACCACCACCGAATCCCCCCGCAAAAACAACTTCGACACAAACCTCTCCCGAACAGTCTTCTTATTTCTATCCTCCGCATTCGTCTCGCTCCAAAACTCCTTCACGTTCTCCAATATCATATTACAGTGCTTGTCAAACGCCTTCACCTTCGAAATCAACTTGTGATTGTTACGCAACGAAATGAGCACCGTCGAGTTCGTCTGCACAGCCTGCGACAGAATCCGCAACGGACCGTTCTGGAACTCGTAGTCTTCCAGGTCCTGCAGCTCCTTCTGCGACATCTCTGCCTTCGGCTTGTTGGTCAGATCAGACATTGTGGTGTGTGTGCGTACTGAAATTGTATGTTAAACCATCACAAACACTGTGGACCTCTCAATTCTGAAAAAAATGTGTGGAAGCAATTTTTTTTTTCTTTTGGGTCACTCAAACATCTCTGCACCGAAAATTTCCCGTGGCCCCCCTCCAAGTCTCGTCCACCTTGAAGGATAAAAAATTAAAAAAAATTAGGGCTGGCTCGCCCGCCTACCCTTTCTTATCCTCACAAACGTGCCCCACCTGCCATGTTCCCACGTGCCCACGTTCTGCGCTCGGACGCTCTAAGGACACTCTCACTGTCACTGACACGGCGCCTCGGGCTTCCCTCACGTCTCCCGCCACCCCCAACGCGACATTACTACACTTACTCACCCGACAGCACCAACGACGATGATAGTCCCAACTACACCACTGGCCCCAACATCATCGACGTGATCAACGAAATCAACGACGACCATCTCTTCCGCTCCGATCTGCACAACACCCGCGGCACCATCGACGGTGTCACGTCTCAGATAGACCGCTTGCTCCCCATCACCGGTCACAACGCACACGAAAACGGCAAGCCGGGCGAACCTTCAGAGCTGTTGGCTCAAGGAGACAAGATCCGTGTCGAGTCGTTTCTCGATACGAATCGCATCTACAGAGAACTCAGAGCAAGCGGTTTCAACGAGGCACAGAGCGAAATTGTCATGAACTTGATTCACGCGAAATTAAAGGAAAAATTAAGCTGGTTGCACTACAGATTTGTTCCAAAAGTGGACCTGGAAAACGAAGCATATCTCTTTGAGGCGGCTCAGAGCGAGCTTCTGGTGGAAACACGTAACTATAGAGAGCTCTCGATTACAGACCTCACCAACTCGTCCATTGTGTTGAAACGGGTCTTCAGCACACTGCAAGACGAAACCTCTTCGAGAATACAGCTGAACGATAACATGATCAAAATGAATATGAACCAATTCAAACACGAAAACAACCTGCATCAAAAACACCTCAACCTCAGAAACCAGGAGCTCAACAACAAAATCATCTCGGAAATGATCTCGGGCCTGCGGTCCGAAATCGAGTCCTTCCGTTGGCAGCTCACACGCTCGGGAATCCTCGCCATATTGATTATGGCCGTCGCAATCCTGAGCTCCTGGAATCTCACCAAGAAAATCCAGTTCGGACTCGAAGCCGAGGCCAACGACTTGAACGAAAACTCGTTCCTTCGCCAAATCCACGAGCCTGCTGACGAGGAGAGTCGAGAGTACGAGGCCGATTGGGATGAAAATGTCAGGGTGCAATGAAAGCAGAAAATTGAAGAGAAAAAATAGTATATTTGAATTATTTCCTAGTTACCTTCTTCTACAACTTTGACTTCCTTGTAGCTTTAACAAACCTTTCGAACGCCTTTTGTGGTTTGTTTTCAACCCATTTATCCAGGCCCATCATGCTTTCGTCGAGAACTTGAGCACGGATACGCTCGTCAAACGGCCGTCTAACAAGCCTTCTGTTCTCCAAAACTACTTGGTGGTCCAAATTCTCCAGCTTGAGGTTCATCTGTTGCGCCACAAAATCGTTAAATTGCTCGGGCTCTTTGTAATCAAACACCTCGTTCAGCATCCCGAGCCGGTGCAACTCTTTGGCCGGCACGGGCGTTGCAAACATGATGTGTTCGAGAGCCTTGCTGAGCCCGAGTCGCGCAGCCACAGTCGTCGACGCTGCGCACTCGTTGTCGAGACCAATCCTACTGAATGGGAAGTGCATGTAGACGCTGTCGTTCATTGCGTACACGAGGTCGCACATGGCCACGAGAGAGGCAGAAAGCCCGATCGCAGGACCGTTGAGCGCCACGCAGAGTATCTTGCTATGACTGGTGAGAAGGTGGACGAGAAACATATTTTTGGCAGTGATCTCCGAAAGAAAGTAGTCTGCAGACTTGTTTTGCATCTGGGAAATGGCCTTGACGTTGGCACCTGCCGAGAAGAAGCTTCCTGTTGACTCAAGCAACGTCACGAGTGTATCTGGATGTTGATTGGCCTCTTTCAGAAGCTCGCCTAGGATAACAAACTGTCCGATGGTGAGCGCGTTTCTGGACTCGGGCTGGTTGAATCGAATGACAAAAACGTTTCCGCGGATTTCTTTTATGATGGAAGACATTGTGTTGGTGTTGGGAAAGTTGGTGGGATGTGTTTAATGTATGTTATTTGTGTGTGTTTTCAGAGATACTTATACAAAGATCTTTGAATGTGGGGTAATCAAAAAACGAACCAAAGAAAAAAGTCATGAGCCGCACCATGTGATAATCGTTGTGAAGTTTTGATCGTATCGCCGTAGGTATCCATTTGAAAAAAAAAAAAAAAAAAAAAAAAAAAAATCTAGTCAAGTCCGCTCGCTTATGATTTCTCGAAACTGCTCGCCTCCGATTTCCATGTGGGAATCCGCCATAAGCAAAAAAAAAAACCTTTTGTTTCCCAGTGGGATGGATCACTTCATAAGAGGGTATAAATAGCAAGACATCTCGCCTGTCGGGGTCTTTTCCAGAGATAATGTTGCAATTCCAAGCAATTCAAAACTCATAATGCTGTGCAACAGAACTTGCCGTGCTCTCCAGCGCAATACTCTCAGATCTGCTACCAAAACAGGCAAGATTGTGTCTGTTGGATCGAGAATCGCCTCCCGTTTTACGGTCGGTGGCGCTTCTCAGAACCGTTGCAACGCTCAACTGGCGTACTTTTCTGCACCAAAACACCTCACAAACGAGCCTATCCGTCCCTTTGCGAAATCTGACCAATTGGACTGGGATTTGCTCAAAAGCGAACTGTTTGCCCTCACAGACTCGATCACGGAGGTGCCTCTTGTGATTGGTGGCAAACGGATCGCTCCGAGCGAGAGAACCGCTCTCAAACAAGTGAACCCCGGAAATCACCAGCAGCAGGTGGCGGTGTACGCCACGGCGACCGAGCAGGACGTGGCTGATGCGATCAGAGCTTCGACAGAGGCCAAGAAGGTGTGGCTTAACATGAGCTTCAGCGACAGAGCAGCCATCTTCCTCAAAGCTGCGGATCTCATCTCCACCAAGTACAGATACAAGATGCTTGCAGCCACGATGCTGGGCCAAGGTAAGAACGTTTACCAGGGTGAGATCGATTGCGTGGCAGAGCTGATTGACTTCTTCAGATTTAACATCAAGTACGCCGAAGAGCTCTACAAGACACAGCCTCCAGAATCCGCCGACGGAGTCTGGAACCGTCTTGAGTACAGACCTTTGGAAGGTTTCGTTTACGCTGTGACTCCGTTCAACTTCACTGCCATTGCCGGAAACCTTGTCGGAGCACCTGCTCTTATGGGTAACACGGTGGTGTGGAAACCATCAGCCTCGGCGATCCTGTCAAACTACGTCTTGCTCGAAATATTGGAAGAGGCCGGTTTGCCAGCAGGTGTGATCAACTTCATTCCTGGTGACGCAGAAGCCATTACAAGCAAGGTTCTTGCCGATGAGAAGTTCAATGCTCTGCACTTCACTGGTTCCACACAGGTTTTCGCCAACCTGTGGGCCAAGATCGCCAGCAACACGGCGGCTGGTAAGTATCGTGACTTCCCAAGAATTGTGGGCGAGACGGGAGGCAAGAACTTCCACATCATTGACAAATCTGCCAGCTTGAAGCACGCTGCGCTCTCGACGTTGAGAGGCGCATTTGAATACCAGGGACAAAAATGTTCGGCAACCTCGCGTGTGTATGTAAACTCTGCGGTTTGGCCTGAGTTCAAGGAGCTTTTGACTTCGCATGTGAACGAGATTGTTCCAACCAACACAAGTGCCATTAGCGGACTCCATCAGTTCATGGGTCCTGTGATCCATGAGGCATCATTCAACAAGCTTTCGAAAGCCATCACGTCGATCGAGTCCGACCCTGAATTGACGTTACTTGCTGGTGGAGAGCACAGTTCTGCAGAAGGCTTCTTTGTGAAGCCAACGGTTGTGCAAACGAGCAATCCCGAGCACGAGTTCATGTCGACTGAGTTCTTTGGGCCTATTTTGACGGTGTACGTTTACGAGGACTCGGGAGACATTTCGCACGTGTTTGACAAGATTGATTCAACCACCAAGTATGGATTGACTGGATCTGTGTTTGCCAATGACCGGACCTTTATTCGTGCTGCTGAGGAGAGACTGCGTTACTCTGCCGGCAACTTCTACATCAACGACAAATCGACGGGAGCTGTTGTTGGTCAGCAAGCGTTCGGAGGCAGCCGTATGTCTGGAACTAACGACAAGGCTGGTTCGGGGTCGCTGATTTCGAGATTCGTGACTCCAAGAGCCATCAAGGAGAACTTTTACGAGATCACCGGATACAAGTATCCTAGTAATCAATAATGGTTGTTGTATTGAATAAGTAGAGACCAAAAAAAAAAAAAAAAAGGCTGGACAAAATGGACAATAAATGTGTTTCGTAACTAGCGTTTCATGAGTTTCTTGAAGAAGCCAAAAGCTGACGTCATTGGAGGAGGTTCTTTCTGGTCGGATTGATCAGGTTTGGGCGGGTTTGGAGGGTCAGATGGAGGCAGGTTTTTGAACGTTTTTCCGGAACCTGTGCTACTTTTTGCGCTCATTCTTCTGTTGTACTGATCGACAATTGAGTTTGAGTTTGGCTTGCAGACGGGCATCTGCGGCACTGCCATTCCTGTTGCCGGGTCGATGACAGAGAGCGAGTCGTGGATTGGTCTTGAGAACGGAGATGTAGAGATGGAGCCTGTGCTGCTATTTGACTTGTATTTGGAAGCAGCAGAAGGATCTTCGTCTCCGAGCAAAGACCGGACTTTGAACGTGGGTTTGGACGCGGCCAACTCCGAGGCGATGGTGTTGCCTTGATCTTCGATGAGAGGCAGGTCATTGAGCTTTTCAAACAGCAGAGAGCAGGTTGTTTCGTTAGTCTTGAGTCTCGAGACCGACCCGAACGAGTCGATCGAGTCGATGGAGGACGGAGACGAGGAGCTCGAAGAAACGATTGCAGACGATGCTATCGAGTTTTTCTTGATGGGGATTGGTTTGGACCGTGTTTGGTGGAACGGCTGGTGGAACACGACGCCACCTGGCGAGTCTACAACGTCCACCTCTTGTTCTGGCTCTTGTTCTGGCTCCTGGGACTGGGCCGGGTAACCGGCGTTGACGTAGATGATGGGGATGAAGCTTCTGCGGCTCATGATGGAGCTGGAGCGTCTTCTTCGGAAAGACGAGCCGACGAGAATGAGGTTGGGAGTGTAGAGGTTGAGTACGTCGCTGAGGTAGTTTGTGGAGCGAAACACTTCAAAGTTGATCTGTGCCTTGAGGTTTGGATTGTAGCGCATGAATTTCCCCAAAACGAGTTCCACAAGCTCCTTGAGACAGGGGTCGATTGCTGTTTCGTCGCTGAACGAACAGCACACAATGACGTTGTCGCCGTCCTTGCTGAGCTTGTTGAGGTAGTAGTCGACGGCGCTGAGAGACGACATTTTACTTGAGATGAGAATGACGTAGAACTTATTGTTGTTGATCTGCGGAGTGAAATCGTGGTGCTTGTAGCCCAAACAGAGCGAATTGTTCTTCACTATTGGTTTTGTCGGGTAATCGATCGCGTTTGAGCCTGCCAGAGACGTTTTTCTGGCCAGTTTGGCCGACGCGAGCGAGTTTGCAAGTAGAGAATAATCGGTTTCGAACTTGAAGTCGTCAACGTTGACGGTTTTCTTGGCGAATTGGGAATCTAGTCGCAGGATCTCCTCATCAGACATATCCACAAGTGATTTTTTTTTGGTGTCACCGGCGTTGCCAATGGCGTTGCCACTGGCGTTGGCGTCGGCAATGCCCCCGGCATTGTCGGTGGCATCTTCGCGGTTCTTGAGGATCGGTTTCACGTCCGTTTGCAGCGCCGAGACCCGTTTCTCTGTCGGACAGCCAGGGTCCTGGATCACATCGGGACTGTAGTTGTCGAAGGAGACTTTTTTCTGGTAGTAGTCGAGCGGAGAGGACATAAGATCAGGTGAGTTGAGTACAGTGGTTGAACGTGGCAAAAGAAGAGCAACTAGTAACAAGACAAACCAATATCAAATTTGGACGCCTCTACTGACAATAAAAATCAAATGATTTAGCCCGACTCGACAGCCCCTGCAACAGAATTTCTGTGCTCAACTTTGGGGCTGTTTGGCCAGGCCAGGCCAGGCGAAGCCAGGCGCAGAGAAGCAGGCGCAGCCCAGCAGACCTTTCAGGCCCAGCAGGCCCAGCAGACCCAGCGGGTTCCAGCGGGTCCAGCGGGGATCAATAGTCTTGGCAGAGATGTAGCTGCGCCTGCGAGCAATAATAATACACGAAAAAGATCATCTCCGCCAGCTCCGTGATGCTGTCACAATTGAACCCTGTGTGCTCTGCTGCGGGGTGCCCGGTCGTGGGGGTGCGCGGCTTGCGCCGAGACGGCCGCAAGCGCAGCAGCCGCACGGCGTCTGCATGACAGGGTCCAGATGAAACGAGGGGAGCACAGGAGCCGCGACGATCGGCCCATCGATCGTCGCGCCGAGTTTGGTGCTGCCATTTTCCACAGCGGGTGTGTAGAGCAGTGAAATTTTTTTTTTTTTTTCTTACCATCGGTGAAAAAAAGGTGTATATCTCAAGAGGCGATCTGTGGCCAAGCGAGATACAAACGACCCAAACTCACTCACCCACTCACACACTCACACAGCGCAATGTCTCAAGTGGAATCGTCCTCGTGGGCCGACGCAGAAAACGACCTGCCTTCGACGCAGGTCATCGAAAACGCCGACGGCACTAAAACAGTCATCTCGTACAAGCTCAACGACCAAGGAAAGAAAGTCAAGGTGACACAAACGGTGAAACTCGTGAAAGTGAGAGAAACCGTGGACCCGGCGATCGCAGCCAGAAAGAAGTGGGTCAAGTACGGCGAGGAGAAAGGAAACACGACCGTTGGACCAGACGACAAAACAACGCAGTTTGGTGAAGAGGTGAAACTTCTTCTCGGAACCGGCTGGAAAGAAGAGGCTCAAAAGGAGTCGGAGACCAGAAAGCAGGAAATGGCAAGCAACAGACAGCAAACCGTTGTGTGTAGACTCTGTCAAGGTGAGCATTTCACCATCAAGTGTCCATACAAGGACACTCTGGGAGCAGACGCTGCAGACCCTTCGGCCACCGCCACGCCAGAGCCTTCCTCTGGCGGCGCAGACATGGCTGGTTCGAGCGGTTACGTTCCTCCGCACTTGAGAAAGAAGACCGGAGGTGTCATGACCAGATCCGAGTTCGAAGCAGAGAGAAGAGAACGCGACGACTCCACGACTTTGAGAGTCACGAGTTTGAACGAACAGGTGGACGAGGACATTCTGCGTGGTTTGTTTGGCCAGTTCGGTATGATCAGAAGAGCCACCGTGCTGAGAAACAAGGAAACAAAGGAGTCAAGAGGTATCGCGTTTGTCGAGTTCGAGACTGTCTCCGACGCCCAGGCTGCTTTGGAGGCTCTCGACGGAAGAGGTTTGATGAACTTGATTTTGAAGGTGGACTGGTCCAAGCCTAGAAAGCCTTAATGAGTTATTTAGGGAATGCATCTTCTTTTATCTGTACTATACATGACCATGACGAGCGAACGACGAACGGCGAGCGAAGCGAGTCGTTCGTCGTGAGTGAGTTACTCAGTAAAGATTCAGCGATTTGCTTTGCTCGTAAAGATTCAGCGAATCGCTTTGCTCGTAAAGACTCAGTGGCTCGCTTCGCTCGTCACTCGCTCGTAAAAAACCTCTGCACCACCAACTGTGCCAATTTTTCACTCCCCCACACCTCATCATGTAGTCCAAAGTCATCAATCACGTACTCCAACTGTGGCAGACTGCCCAATCTGGCCAGCCATTGCTGGAAAACCACCGGCTGTCCCGTGTACGACAGCAGCTCGTCTTGCTTGCTGTGCACAACGACCAAAACCTGTTTGGCAGAATAGATCTTCAATAGCTCCTGTCTGGTTGTCTCGTCCAAGTTGTACTGCAACATGTTGAGACTCTCGAGCCAATCGTGTTCAGACTTGAACGCAGTGGAAACAAACGCACTCTCGTAACTCGGGTACTCCTCCAGCATGGTTGCAACGTCGTATATACCGTCCAGAAAAACGACATTCTGTATTTGTGGAAGGTCTTTCTCGAACTTGAGACCGTATTTCCGAAGCACTGGAGCATATGAAAGTATCTGTGTGCAAAACGTAGCCCCCACGGAATGACCCATGAGACTCACTATGGTGAACCCGCGACGGTAAATCAGGTGTAACGCTTCCAGTACATCCGACAGATGGTATGGGTGCTTCACTTCAGGAGACAGACGATAGTCGACACCGAAGAAGCTCACCTCTGCTGTTTCTTTCGCGACCTGGTATGGTCCTTCATTGACAAGCGTATCGATGGTCTGGAAGAGAGTGTCCGGCTCTTGGTACGTGTGCGTTGGGTCCACCCATGCTCCGCCATGGATGTAAACTATGGGAGCATACGACTGTGAAATGCGATTTTTTGGGACTGTAAGATTCGACTGTTTGATCACTTGGCGCGGAGACTCATCGCCGTATTTGAGTACCTGTGTTTCCACAATAGTCATTGTGTTTGGCTTGGGTGTAACGGTGAAAGACAGGTGAAGCTGGCTGACTGACTTTTGACTGATACTGCAGATATGTTCTTACCCGGCTGTGCAAGTGCCAGAGCTTGCACACCCTTACACCCCCATCCAAAGGAGCAACGGCTCAGAAAAAAAGCTTTTTTCGTGTAAAGAAGAAAAAAAAAAAAAAATGAAATTACGAACACGAACGAGTAGATTGTTTATTTCGAAGGGCAAAAAAAAAAAAAAAAAAACCCCTCGGACTCTGATTCTTCCCACCAAACAAGTGCAAACCAGTGTCCAGATATACAGCAATGAGCGAATATTCGGACGTGCAACTGTTTGTCAGACCGATTGGTCCAGACGTGACCCACGACGAGGTGGAGGAGTTTTTCTCCCAAGTGGGTCCTTTGAAAGAGCTGAGACTCATGCCTGGATATGCTTTCGTCGAGTACGAGTCGCCAGAACTGGCCGAAAAAGCGTTCAGCGATTTCTTGGACAAGACGTTTGCAGGCGAGACTTTGCAAATCGAATACGCCAAGAGAAAACCAGAATACGCCAAAAAGGGAGAACACAGAGTGAAAGTGTCCAACTTGCCTGCTTCAACTGCTTGGCAAGACTTCAAAGACTTCATCAGAGAGGAGGTGCGTCTCACGCCGACTTTCGTGAGAATTCCACCAGAAGAACCAACTGTGTGTCACCTTGAGTTTTCATCCAGAGAAGACCTCGATTCTGCCATCAGCCAGCTCAATGGCGTGAGTTTTAGAGACACGCAACTGGTTGCCGAAGAAGACACGAGCCCTTACATCGCCTCGGCCTCCAGATCGTTCAACCCTTACAGAAGAAGCGGCGGTTACAGAGGAAGAGGCGGATTCCACCCAAGAGGCGGAAGAGGTGGCTTCCCTCCTAGAGGCAGAGGAGGTTACGGTGGATCGAGACCAGACTACCCTCCAAGTTACAGAGGACCTCCAAGAGGCGGCGATTTCGGAGGTTACCCTCCTAGAGGCGGCTACGGCCCTCCACCAGAAGGACCAGTCGGCGGATACAGCGGTGGAGCTCCTGGAGGACCAAGTGGATACAGAGAATTCAGCGGTCCAAGAGGTGGCTACAGCGGTTCCAGAGGTGCCAGAGGTGGATACCCTCCAAGAGAGGGTGGCTACCGTGCTCCAAGAGGAGGCTACAGAGACTTTGACAGAGGATTTAGAGACGGTCCTCCTCCTCCAAGAAATGAGTACAGATCTGCCAGAGAAGGCGGCGATGCCGGTTTCCCACCACAAGCTGATAGAGAATATGCAAGAGAAAGATCTCCGTCAAGATATTGAATCATGTTCAATTGGATTATTTGGATGAGTTTTGTGTGAAAATGAATTGTCAATTGAAGTTTGCTCGATTACCCTCAGTTTACCCCTTTTTGTTTCCCATTATGTGTTATATTAGTTCAATATTGTTGATTCAACCGTTGGCTTTGATGTACCAAAACCTGAATTCAAGAATTAATCAAAGAAAAAAACCAGAAACTCCAGAATTTGAAAAAAAAATACAATTTCAATAGTTCTTTGTATCTATCCACCTAGTAACGCTCCTGCTAAACCAACACCAGCAGACAAAACGGAGCAATACCATTCTCAGCAAGATCACAAGTTGTCAAACACTCATTAATCTGGCGGGTTCCATCATCATCACATGTGTATTCAACGTTTCTATATAGTTTGTAGATTATTGTAGTTGTAAAATAGCAGGCAAATCGCTGCCTATCTGTACTGTACATATATAATACCCAATAAAGAAAAAGCCACCATTAAGTTACATCAGTCGAACTCCAAGTCTTTTGGAAGGTGTTTTTGGATAAGCGAGTCTTGAAGATCATTTTCCAACTCAGACAACGGTTCTGCGACATTCAGACTCTGAACTTGGTGGATAAGTTGTTCGATTTTCGATACTTCCCTGTCATCCCCTTCGTGCACAATCTTGTCTTTTGATTGCTGATTCACAAGCGACAGTAGTGATGACATGAGCATCTCGTTTTTGTCTACTTCAGCCCTCAAATTCTCGTTGAGCCTGCTGACAACAACGTCCCGTGAAAAGGACAACGTTTCGATGTAATCGTTTTGCCACTTGACGTGATTCTCAAGCTTTCTGACGTCACTCTCCACCATAGAGTCGTCGGCACTTGTTGAGGAAGGGTCTATGGCGCTCTTATTCTTCAAATCCTCAATGTGTTGCAGCAGTTTCTCTCTCTCCATCTCAAACTGTCTCACCAGCTCGTTCATCTCCACTTGTGTCTCCTGGTTCAATCTAGCCTGGTTCTCTATCTTGGATGTGATCGTGGCAAACCTGAGCGTGCTCAACGTCTCGTCAAAGTCAATCGGGGATATGCATGCAATCATCGTGGTTTTCGAGTTCCCACCTATGTTTTCTTTCAACAGCCAAGTGAGCATGGATTCCCTGTACGGAACAGCGAGTTTCTGGTTCTTTCCTCTCTCTGACAAAAGTGTCAAAATTCTCCCCAACGTCGTCAATGACTTGTTAATTTTTGTACCTTCTTGCTGTCGAACTTTCAGCATTCCGTTGCTTGCCGCTGCTTTTTCAGAACCAGCCAGATCCACAAGTTTCAAGTTCGATCTGACTTTTGTTATAGAGCTATCGTTGTGATTGAATCGCTCTTGTGTTACTGTAACGGTCAGGATCGAATGCGATCTTGAAGACTCTTTGTTGAGATTCGTCTCTGCTGTCGTGCGGTTCCGTATTCCCGTATTCAGTAGAGCCATGATTTCCTGGGCATCGCCAACCTCAAACTCCTCAAGGTTTTCCACAAAGGGAAGTTTGTCACTGTTCTCTCTCACTCTCAACTTCAGACCTTTTCCTAGCAAATCAATCACGTTTTCTTGGTAGATCTCCAAAAACGAAATTGTCACTTTTGTTTTAGTGTCTTGTAACTGTTTGATCCGCTCAAAAAGAGCCTGACAAACACTCGGAATCAAGCCCGGACTCTCTTTGGTCCCCATCATTGTATACGTTTTTCCTGACCCGGTCTGTCCGTAAGCCATCACACAGCTGTTGAACCCTCTGAGAGTATTACTAAGCAATTCGTGGCCCACTGTGTGGAAAACCGCTTCCTGGTCCGCTGGTCCATAGCTCTGATCGTACGACCAAAGACATCTGTTGAATGAAAACCTCTGTGGTTCTCTGTATTTTTTAGCCTGAGCAGAGTCCTTTTTGGCCTGGAGGGTAATTGAGGTTTGGCTGGACTCCTCAGGGTCCAGTTTCACCACACACTCTATGTCCCCTCTCGTTTCTCGCTCCAAAAGCGGTCTCACTCGCACCACAACCTTGATTGAATGCTGTTCGCAAGACTGTTCCAGGTTTGTTTTTTTAAGGTTTTTGCACTCTTCGCTCGCCATGCTGTTCAAGCTAGCGGATACATCCCGCAGCTTCTCTCTCTTTTTGACAGTTATCATCCCGTGTGCGAGTGATGGTGGGTCTCTGTGTCTGAAGAAGAAAAGGTAAACACGGGTGTGGCTATTTACTTTTTGTTTTGGTTCGCATGCCGTGCCCGTCGCGACGCGTCGATCGACGCCTGGCTTTGTCGTTTTTTTCTAGAGCTGTGGGTGTGTGTGTTATTTTTTTTTTTCCTATCGTCCCGTCCCCTTTTCGCCCCTTTTCCCCCTCGTTTTTTTTCCTTGTGTTCCTAATCATCCTCTTGGTGGCAAAAACAACTTTCTTCCCGCAATTATCCAGTATCCATCATCTGCAATTGTTGACTTGTCCGCGGATCAGAGGCATCATCAGCTGAAGAGAAGTGTTACTGAGCACTCATATTCAACCCCATATTCACCTTGCTCAAGTCATGTCACAATTGAACAACGAACAAGAAGCTGTGCTGGCCAGCTTCAAAGAATTCACTTCGTACAACGAGGAGGAGGAAAAGGAAAAAGTGTTACGCCTGCTAACGGTATGTAACTGGAACCTGGAAGTAGCCGTCGCTCGGTACTTTGAAGACGATTTCCCAACATTGTTTGACGAAAGACCAGGTTTAGCGACTCCAGAACACATCCCACAAACAACATCCAATTCAATGGACCCATCGACACATTCAACATCATCATACTCCCCCTCTTTTGATGGACTCGCCACGCCCGCAAACACATCACCGCGAGACCGCATGGTACCGCAAGCAATCGCGTTCGATCATAGTTTTGCAGACGTGATTCCCAAACTCCCCAAGGCTGTGCCCATTCCTAACAACTGGAAAATGCAGCTGGGATTGGCTACCGGAATCCGCAACAGTAACACGAGGAAAAACGGGTTTGCCCTCTTCCCACCCATTGTATTCATTCTGATGTTATTCCCCAAACTGTTTTGGGTCGTTGGATACGGCCTCAACAAGATCTTGGGACCTATATTTCCAACGCTGTTTCGCTTGCTAGGCTTCAGAGCCGGTCCTAATGATTTCCCATCAAAACCAGTTTACACTGCCAAGGATGAGATTGAAACACACGACATCAAAAAGTTCATTGATGAAACACTGGGTGAGACGTCCGACTTGCCGGTATTTGAAAAAGGCGAGTTCAACGATGCTTTCAACTTGGCCAAATCGGAACTAAGATGGTTGATGTGCATCTTGGTCGATTCCAAGTCTGATTTTTCAATCAGATTCATCAAGTCCTATCTGAACAAGGATCATTTCATCAAATTTGTCACTGAAAACAACGTCATCTTGTATGTGGGCGATGTCTCCTATCCAGAAGCCTTCGAAGTCGGAAAGATTTACCACGCATATTCGCTGCCTTATCTGAATCTGATTGCTAATGTTTCAAACAACGGGTTGACCTTCCCATTGATGTCAACCGTTACAAGATTTCAGAATTTCGAGAGCCTTGGCCACAGTAACGAAAGCTCCAAGAAGCTGGTGAAGCGACTCCAAAAGATAATCGATAAGTACGAACCACAGCTTGTCACTCAAAGGATCGACAAACAAGAGACAGAGTTCGCTCGGCTCATAAGACAGCAGCAGGATGAGGCGTATGAGCAGTCTCTTCTGAGTGACAAGATGAAGCAAGAGGAGAGGAAACAAAAAGAGCTGGCTGAATCTCAGCGGCTCGAGAAGTTGAAGCTGGAGCAAGAATTGCTCAAGCTGAGGAAGAGTCAAAGGGCTACCTTCTTCAAACGCAATCTCAAAGTGTTATCCGAGAGAGATGATAAAACGTGGGCCAAAGGCGACTATACAACGATACAATTGAGAAATCACGAAGGACAGCGAATCATCAAACGGTTTTATAAAGATGAGACGCTGTATGACATCTTTTTGTTCGTTGCATGCAGAAACTACGTTCAAGATCAGTGTAAAGAGCTGGGAAAGACCGAGGGAGAGTTAATAGATGAACTGGCAGAAGCTGATTCTGAAAATGAGGTTGATATTAGTGGATACAAACACGATTTCAAGTTTGACTTGGTGTCGGCCATGCCAAGAATGAGATTTTCTCCTGATGAGAACAAACTACTCAAAGAAGTGAAAGAGCTATGGCCAAACGGATCTCTGTTGATTGAAAAAAGCGAAGAAGAGGAAGATGGGGATGACGACGATGACGAAGATGATGATGATGATGACGACGATGATGATGATGATGACGACGATGATGATGAAGATAACGACAACTAGCAAATGGTGTAGCTGGTTATCGTTTAAAGACTATCTGTGTATAGCTATTATCATAGAGGGTGGAAACAAAAAGAAGGGTGTTATTGATCTTATTTTCTTCTTTTGGAAGCGTGTGAATCCGTTTGTTCGTCTTCTTTCAAGGTTTGTAAGTTGTCAGAGACAACACCAAGAACGTATTCTCGAAGTTTTTCATCTTTTTCTTGTTCTGAGGAAGACTCGTTGATGATTTTTTCAATTTGAGCTCTTCTGTTTGTAAGATTTTGATCGTTGAGGTCGTTGTCGGTGTCCCTGGACAAAACAAACTTCACCTGCTCGCCATTTGGCATAGTAATACTGCTGTCATCGAGCGTAGATGCTCCTGTTCTCATCGGCACTCCGCGTGGAGCGTCTAAGTTTTCCAAAGTTGTGAAGTACTCCACCAGTTCTGGGAACTCGTCTTCTTCCTCTTGGTACTTTCTGGGCGTAAGACCATCGTTGTTTTTGATCTTGTAATCTGCTCCGAGCTCCTCAACAAGGACTTTCGCCACTTCGACGGACTCTGCGTGGTGCAGTGGCGTGTCCCCGTCGGTGTCCTGTATGTTGATGTTTCCTCCTTTGGAGATGAGGTATCTCAGAAGCTCGATATGGCCATACGAGACGGCAGCATGGATCGGAGTGTAGCCGTTTGGGTCTTTAGAGTTTGCGGTGTACGATCCGGAGTCTATGAGGGACTGGACCTCTTGAACCTTGTTGTCTGCTGCTGCTATCCAGATGTTTGACATGACTGTGAGACGACGATATGGAAAGAGTGGTTGAGGAGAGAGCATTCAAGCTAGTGAAAGGAATTTTTTTTTTTTTTGAAGCTAGCAAAATAATTTTTTCAGTGTAAAATTTCACTGATATATAATTGATTGAATAAATTTGTCCGAATTATATTCTTAGGTACAGAAAGTAAACGTCATCTACGCTATATATAAATTACCCTACGCATGACACAGGGACCTCCTGCAGAAAACAACAACTCAGAAGTCAGCCAGACGATCTCCCCAGCTGACTCAGCAAAAGGGTTTGGCTGGTGGACAAAGTCGTTGCAGTACAAAACGGGTCTAGGAATGAACGAAGCCGAGCGCAAGGCATACGAGGAGCAGACAAGAGTGCAGACACAAAAGGACCAGTGCTTGAAGTGCGATGAGTACAAGGACTGGATGCTGAAGTACTCGCCAACGGTGATTTTCATGTTGGATCAAATAAGAAGGGCCGGTGGATTTGTGGACGTGAACAAGATCAATTGCGAGATCTGTTCTGTGCCAAAGTACGGAGGATTCAACCCGGACCTTGGGGTTCTTTTGTGTGCAAACTACATTGAGGATAAGTGGGTGTTGAACGATACCCTTTCGCACGAACTGGTCCACTGGTACGACAATACGAGGTTCAAGGTGAACTGGGGCGACATCAGACACCATGCGTGCTCTGAAATCAGAGCCTCGTCGCTCAGTGGAGAGTGTGCGATTGTGACTGAATTCAAGAGAAGACTTGGATTCATGAGATACGCCAAAGGCCACCAGGCATGTGTGAAGAGAAAGGCGGTTTTGAGTGTGATTGGACACCCTGACTGCAAAGGAAAAGAGCACGCAGAAGAGGTTGTTGACGAAGTTTTCCGTAGCTGTTTCAACGATACTAGACCATTTGAAATGATCTATCGCTGAAAAAGCTTCTGCTGTGCCTGTTTGATTTTTTCCTATATATATAAAACATTGCTGATGAATTCCATGTACATAACGTTGAAAAATACTGTCAAATGAATGAGCCTTGATTAGAAAACCAGGTACATTGTGCACATCAAGCTTGGTCCGAGCACGATTCCAAACCAGAATATGCAGTTGCCCAAAACATACTTGTCTCTCATCAGTTTGGTTCTGCTCAGCTGGATCAGCGGCAGCTGACTCATCTGCAACAACAGCAGATAACCTCTGAGTCTGTGGAAAATGACAAACATGGCGAGCTCGTGCACAATCGAACTGAGGAAAAAGGTGATGAAGGTGGCATAGGTCTTCCGGATCTGGAACGCACTGATCGAAGAGTGGTAGACGTGTCTGAGCAGAAACTTGTGCACAACAATGTTCCACTCTCTGGCATACTCGTTCCAGTCCACTGAGTTCCACCAGTAACCGTAGAACTCTCTGTCAGCAAAGAAAGAAAGCTCTGCAATGGCATTGAGAATCAGCTCCCAGATGAGATAGAAAACCAACAGGTAAACCGACAGGAAAGGAGGAATGAACTCGATGATGATCATCGGATAAGTCTTGATCCTACCCCAGAGAGGTAACGTATCATGCAATTCGAGACACTTGATCACAGCAGGGTACAAGGACGTCTCTGAGATGGCCACCATCATGCCAATGACACCGAAAATGCCTGCAATCTTCGTCAACAGGTACCCGACGCGGATTTTCTCGGTCCTTGGATAGTCAATCTGGTAGACCAAAGTTGGGTACATTGAGTATTGGAAGAAATTGAAGAAGGAGATGTTTTGAGGGAACGGAGCCGTTTGTGATTGCACAGCAAGCTCAAACTCGCAAAACTCGACCGACTTCAGCAGAGGAATCACCACATCCTGTGGCAAGTCCGAGTCCTGGTGTTTCTTGAGATACGCCTTGGAGAAATTGAGCTCGCTCTGTATCGACCACAGGTATCCATTGTAGAAGGCATACGAGTGGGTCTTCATGAGCATGACGAGCGAGTGCAACAGCAGGAAAATTTTTCCGATCCAAGGGTAGTTCCTGAACTCGGCCCACCACAGGAAGAACAGCAAGAGGCCGAGCTCGTACACCGACTCGAGCACCCAGCCAGTCGATTCCCACGCCAACAAACCTCTCTTCACTCCCATCTGGATCAAGACAGGAATGTACATCGACAGGTACATGGACAAGTCCGTCAGCGCGACTCCCATCAGGTCGGTCTTCATGATGGCCAAGATTTTCGACTCTGCCACTGTTCTGTGATCGAGGTAGTACTTGAGAACCACGTTCAGACCTCCGAAAAAGACACAGAACCAAAACGCAACAAAGAACCCAAAGAACCTGGACCCGAACTTCACCTCCTGATCGAAAATCGACGATCTTGGCTGGAAATTGAGGTCCCCCCATTTCGACCTGAATGTTCCATCTTTCTTGTAACGCACAATTGTATTGCCAATGTACTTTTTCAACTTCTTCTTGTGGGCGTCATTGCGTGGATCTGCTGATCCCACCACGTCCAACGACTCCAGCTTTTCGATTGGCTCCGACACTGATTCCAGTACCGTCGATCCCGCCAACTCCAGCTTACTTGTTTCATAGTCATCTGTGGTGAGAATTGACTTTCTGTGGTCACCAGAGTTCTTGTCGATGATGTTCTGCTTCGTTGTGGTGGTTGAAAACGAGGACTCTGGTCTTGTCATTTTTGGTGCGGGCGCTGGAGCCGGTTCAGAAGCCTCTTCCTTTAAATTACCCATGGTGTTTGTTTCTGTGTGAGTGGGCACTTTTTAAAATTTAAAGCAATGAAACGTCTAATACCAAAGACTCTGTTTTTCCCTTTGATGTCGTCTGCTGTCAATTTGTCTTTCCAACACTAACGTTCTTCCTGTTGAGATTTCCTGTCTTTTCAGCCACCTTTATAAGCCATTCCCGATTCCCGTAGATTCCTTTCCGAAGCATCCCTCGGTTTCTCCCCCTTGTTTTTTGTCCCGTTCCATCTTATTCCGCCGTTGCCTCAAAATTGACACAGATTCGCGCGTAATCAGTACGCTGATCAGAGTGCTTACGTAAGCGTGTTTTTGAGTAGCGTCTCCCCTGGCTTCCCGCCTTTCGCCAACTTGGCGCTCCCTTTCAAGAGCGGTGTGAGTCCAAAAAACAACCCGCGCCATCCATATTTTTTCTCTCGCCTCTTCTTCGTCCCTTCTCTCTCCTCTTCTTCCCTTGCACAACTTTAAGACTCCGATCTGGAAATGATTTTTTGCACAGCCGTGCAAAAAAAAAAAATTATTTTCAAACTTTTCATATCTACTCAAGAGTACCAAGATGATAAAATAAAAGCTGTAAGAAAAGCCCTGCCAGAGAGATCATCACCGCATATTTGACTCCACCATGTCGAGACCAGAACAGCTGGCACCGCCAGAAATCTTCTACAATGAATCCGAGTCCCGCAAATATACCACATCTACCAGAGTCCAGCACATTCAGGCCAAGATGACGCTCCGTGCTCTCGAGTTGTTGAATCTGGAGCCGGGGAAAACCCATTTCGTGCTCGATATAGGGTGCGGGTCCGGCCTCTCGGGTGAGATCCTCACAGAGGAAAATCAAATCTGGGTCGGAATGGACATCTCTCCCGACATGTTGGCCACTGCACTTGACAGAGACGTTGAGGGAGATCTCATGCTGAGTGATATGGGTAGCGGGGTGCCGTTTAGAGCAGGAACATTCGACGCAGCGATTTCTATTTCCGCCATTCAGTGGCTGTGTAACGCAGACTCCACAAACAACGAGCCAAAAGTGCGACTGGGCCGTTTCTTCAACACGCTATACGCTTCTTTGCGCAGAGGAGGTAAGTTTGTTGCGCAGTTCTACCCAGTGAACGAAGACCAAATCATCCAGATTACCGGAGCAGCCAAGGTGGCCGGGTTCCAGTGTGGTGTGGTGGTGGACGATCCTGAGTCCAAGAAGAATAAGAAGCACTATCTGGTGCTCAAAGCCGGTAACGGTGGGCCGGAGGACCGGCCACTGAACCTTGGTAACATGGAGGTGGAATCAACCAAGCCGCAGCGCGAGCGTAAGCTCAGCAAGAAAATGGCCCGCCAACTCGAGACTAAGAAGGAGTACATCAACCGTAAGAAGGAGCTGATGAAGAAGCGTGGAAAGACGGTGGCATTAGACTCGCGATTCACTGGTCGTCGCAGAAAACCGCGGTTCTAGTGAAAGGTCTATAGAGAGTGTCTGAAGAGTCGCAGATGTTACAAAAAACATGTCGTGTTACCCGGCTCGGTAAAAAATTTTCTATGGACAGTTTTGTCTGTAGTCAAACCCAAAATAAAAAAAAAAAATAACCAAGAAAAATACCACTAATCGTGCCCCATCAAAAGAGGTTCTAGTGAACGGAAACAGACGGAGCCACAAGCCGCTACACTTCATTACCGGGGAATTGAGATGTTCAGAAGGGGAAGTTCCGTTGTTTTCTCGGCGATCTCGTCAGAGACGAAAAAAATCGGCGTGAGATACTCCGCCATCAGCAAAAAGAAGAGGATTCCAGTGCAACTTCTTCGAGACTTCCCAGGAATCGGTGTTCGTGGACAGATTGTGCAAGTGAAGCCTTCTGCGATGATCAACAAGCTCCACCCAAAGAACGGGGCCGTGTACCTGAACCAAGAGGGATCGAAGCCGGTGATCCCAGTGGTGGAGCCAACAGAGACGATTGCCGTCGAGTCAAGAAAGGCTAGTGAACAAGTCCAAGAGAGCAAGACGAGCGAGCCAAGCAAGGTTAAGAAAGCCACTCCTGAGCAGCTCTTGTCGCTGGACGAGCTGCTGACGGTGGACCTCAACGAGCTTCTTGGATCGGAGAAGGACGTGATTGCTGCTCGTATTCCTAAGAAACTAGTCTTCCTCAACGATGCCAGAAACAACACGCTTCGAAACCCTATTACTGTTTCCAAGGTTCACTCCAACTTGGTGCGGTTTGTCACGAAGGGACTGAAGGAAGGTGACCGTCCCGAGGCTGTTCGTGACTTCTTCCGCGAGTCCAACGTTTCGTTGGAGCTGTTGAACAAACAGAATGAGCAAATCAATGCCATCACACAACTTGGTGAGTACAGGGTTGTGGTTCGTGATGTCAAGGACGACGGCAAGGAGATCCGCTCTTTTGCTGTGACTGTCAACGCCAGAAATGAGAGTACATAGCTGGTTTTTAGGGGCCTGTAAATAGAGCATTTTAGACGACCGGAGCGTAGAGTTGGGATGGGATATCTTGTAAATCTATTTATCTGTAAGCGGCATTTTTTTTTTTGACTATTTAATTTTTTGTTTTTTTTATTTTTTTATTATTTTTTTTTTTGAAAAAGAATCCTCAACCATATCAGTTGATCCCCTTTGCTACGTTATACAATGCCAATAAGTTCGCTTGTTGCCAAGCTGGAATCCGACAACAGACGTTCCAGAAAAGGCTCAAGCGCCCCGACGTCGCCTCGGAAGAAGAAACCAGCCGAAAACAATGAAAACAGCCCCCGCAAAAAGAATGGTGAAGATTACAAGATTGTGGACTACAACGTGAACTTGTTCGACAACGTGCCCGGATTTGACAAGCTGGAAATAGAGAACGTGGACGCGAGCTTAAACAACGATGCTTTGGAAGAACAAGAGAACCTGGGAATCGTCCTCAACTGTATAAACTTCATGTTGAGCCTCAAGTTTGACTTTATCTCCAAAGCCAAACTGTCGAAAACCACTAAAGCCAAGATCATGCGGCTCCGAACGTCCTATCCAAACGTGATCGCCCTGAACCAGTTGTACTGCTTGTTCCCGAGCAGCGAGACGTTTGTGGATCTGGAGGTTGACAAGCTAGTCCAGCTTGGGAAGTTGAAGCTGATATCACTCGATAACGAACGGCTCAAGTTCATCATACTGATAGACGATCTCATAAGCACCATCAACAGCCACGGCACGAGCGAGGCAGAGAAGTCGAACTTCACGAAAATGCTGCGAGATTACCCGAATCTGGTTGAGATCTCGGCCGAACTGCTTGCGACATACAAACTGGACCCGAGAAGCCTGATAAATCACGGATTTCTCACGCTTTCGCAGTCAAACTACTCTCACTACAGGCTCACGTTGCCGAATCTTGGACCGATGGTTCGGATGCTGAAAAATGCGATAAACTCGATTCACAAGGTGATCAAAACACAACGTTTCGACCAAATTCTGGAGGATGATCTGCGATTAAGATATGAACAGAATCAATCCAACTACGTCAAACTGAACGGAATCAACATGGTCTGGATCATCGGCCTGATGATCGGAATGGGAACATTAGAATGCTTCAACTCTCCAGTCGGGAGAGTCTTCAAACTTACTGGGAAAACGGTGTAAATAATTATGGAATTTTCTTTGAAAAGTTGCTTTTTTTTGATGACAATCCTGTGTCAAGTAGGACAAAAACACTAATAATGTCTATTATAAGATCGAGGGAAAAACCCAATCAGCTTCTGACTTTTTGTTGTCTCATCATTCTTCTCTGTTTTCTCTCCTGTTGTTTCTTCTCGAGCTTGCGCTGTTCGTCAGCACCCAAAGACGCCTTGAGCTTCTTTTGCTCCTCAATCTTCTTGGCAGCGAGCTCTTCCTTCTTGGCGTCCTCCTCGATCTTCTTGAGTTTCGCCAGTTCGGCCTCTCTGGTCTTCTTGCATCTTCTCGTGAGCTCAGCTCTGAAAGATGCCTTGGTGATGACAAAGTCGATGAAGTCCGTCAGCAAATACTCAAGCAGATCGTGGGCAGCCTGCAACTCCTGGGCGGACTTTGGCACCTTCATTTGCACCACAAACTTCTTGTTGCCCTGCAAGTCGCTCACCGACTCTGGTTTCTCGGAAGACTGGTCTGTGATGGCCACAAACCTGAGGAAGTTCTTGGTGGCCTCTAGCAAGCCATTGAACTTGCTGGTGTGCAAGAGCTCGTTCATTTCTGGCACCTCGTTCATGTACACGTACTCGATTGGCAACTTGGACGACTCGGCAGTCTTGGTGAGCGAGAGGAAGTAGTTTTCTCTTCTCAATTGGTTCATCTTGTCCTTAGACACAATGGCCCAGATGAAGTCGTCAAACGCAGCAGCAGCCTCCTTGTTGACGGTGAATTGCAGAGTCAACAGATCTTGTGGAGCAGGAACGGAGTCGGTGAAAAAACTGAGCGCAGACTCCATTGACCAAATGAAAACGTTCTGTCTAGCTTGCAAACGGAACTTGCCCAAAACAGACTCGATGTTGAGTCTTCCAGACGCGTAAAACGCAAAGTTCTCAGAGTCATCCTTGACGTAAACCTGCGAAGGAGTCACGCCCACCTGATAAAATTGTTGTTTCAACAATTCTGTGTTGGAATCAATGAACTTTTTCACGAGGTTCTCGTTGTATGTGGCACCAAGATAGTACAAAACAACGTACGCAATGATGAATCCCACTGAAACCACCTCAATGTTCCAAGAGTAGAGCTTCATTCTCTCAAGCACAGTCATCTCACCAAGCTCAATGGCCGTGTAATCCCTGTAGGCCTTTTGTGCAGTGGCGGCAGCAGAAGCGGCAGCGCCCTCGACACCGCCTTCTTGTTCGCCACGCACTCCAAGAGCCATCGACAACAGTGCACCAGCCACAGTGGCTGCTCCGTTTCCGAGTCCCATAATGATTCCGTAAGTGAGTATGTGATTTAACGGTTTCCGAAGCACACAAACGTCCTCTATACCCCGCTTCTAGTGGAAAGTGGGATGTTGCCTTTGTTTTTTGATAACATATTTTTTTTTTTGCTTCTACAACTTGAACAAACTTTCGACACTGATTTTTCCAGCGTCCGAGATTTTGGAACCAGTGCACGACCTTTTCAATGAAAAATCAAGATCTCAACTTGTAAGTTGAAGCAGCTCTCCGACTCGTTACACCGTTCAAACAGGACACGTTGAGTATATATACAGGAAAATACACAGTAACAAAACTACCTGCGGTTGCCATCAAGCTCAGCAACGTCGAGACGCGAGTTTCTAATGTAGTAATGTCTGTTTCTCGGACGGTATTTGATTGGTCTGCGGATGATGTCAAGACGCAAGATGTTCGGATGGAACACAGGAACAATGACCTCGACACCCAGACCAGTGATCTTGTTACGGATCAGTACCGTCGACGCGACTCCTTGGCGCTTCACCATCAACACCTGGCCCGTGACAGGCTTTTGATTCTTGTAAACCACCGTCACCACATCGTCGGCACGGAGTCTCTCGGGGTTGGATGGGTCCAGCAGCTTTCTCTTGTTCTGGTTCTTGTCCAGCTTGTCCAGCTGGGCCTGTTTGATGTACTCCATCAGTGGCTGGCCGTTCCGCAGCTTTGGCAGCGGCTCGAACATCACCATTTGTTGTTTCTCTGTTGAATTGTTAGTACGTCTGAGAGCTTCTGCGTACACTCCGGCAATGCCTCTGCTGAGCCAACATCGCTGTGCGTGTTTCTGCGTGTCGCTCTACTTACCAAGCTTTCCGCAAGTGGAGAACCCCACTCTTCCCAGCCGGGCGAGGCCGCTCAAAACACCGCTTCTCCGTAGACATCCAAGCATCGCGCTGCTCAAATCTATACTCTGTTCGGTCTGAGTCTGTGATGATGATCTCTCCCACCAATCAATCAACCATCACGTTGGTTACATTGAGAAAAAAAAAGCCTCTTAGAGAGCGGAAAAAATTTGGCACTATACAATTTACTTTTATGTCGGGTAACCCGTGCCACGACACAAAGATCCGTAACATAGTTTTTTTTTTCACTCCAGCTCCACAGTCACCTCGTCGTTGTCGTCCAGAACACGGTGATTGATTTTCCACAGGTGCACAATGTTGTCATCCGCACAGCTGGCAATCGTCCAGGGAATCTCGTCACTGAATTGGAAGTCGTTGATTCCGCCAGTGTGACCGCCGTGCATCATCAGTAGCTCAGGAACTCCGTCCTCCATTTCATCCTGCAACTGCTCCTGTCCGATCTTGTTGATATCCCACAAAATAATCCGTCTATCTCCCGACGAGGAACCAACGATGTTCTCGTGGAACGGATCCCACTCCACATTGGTGAGGGGCTTGGTGTGTCCCATCATAATATGTAGAGGCTTGGTGACATTACGCAGGTCGTGCAGGTAAACGTTCCCGTCCTCGCCACCAACGACAAAGAGATTCGACGAGAACTTGGAGAAACAAAGCGTGTTGAATCTTGTTTTCTCGCTCAGAACGAGGTTGAACGCAGCAGTATCGCTTCTCTTGTCCTGGTACACAAAATGACTGTCTTCGGAAACGGAACCAAACGTGTTCCCGCTAAAGTTGTGCCATCTAACGTCGTTGACAATGTCTTTGTGGGTTTTGAAAACCTGTGTCGGCTTGAGCGTCGAGCCCAGTTGACTGCAGTCCCACAATGCCACTGTATGGTCATCGGATCCGGTGATTAGCTCCCCCGAAACCTGAGGGTTCCAACTGAGTCCGTACCCGTTTTCTGTGTGGTGTTCCAGTTTGGTCTTGCTCACCTCGGCGGCTTTGGAGTCCAGCTCGTACACAAACACCTGGCCCTCGCCGTTGATGGTGGCTATGGTGTGCGAGTTCTGCGGCATTGCGCGAACCCGGTTGACCTCCGAGTCCTGGTCCAGCTTTTTGGAGATCTTGAGTCTCGAGTTGACGGTCTGGAGCTGTTCGGGAGACAGTTCAGGCCCCTCTGGGAAGATCGACGCGGGGATTTGTAGCGATGCGATCTTCAAGTAGTTCACATCCTCGCCCGATGTGTGGGTAGTTAAAAGCAAATTCCGGGTCTTGGAAATGTCGGTGTCCTTCACTTTGTTCTCAAACGTGTCTCCGGGCACCCATTGAATCGATAGCGACGGCCACGTCAGCGCAGTCTCGCTGATAAAGTCGTACATGTAGCGACAGTTCTTTCTCCATAATTTATACTCTTCCAAGATCGTGAGTTCCTCCTCTTTTTCGCCATCTTGAGATCTGTCTTCATCGTCTGAGTCCACCAGCGGTAGATCGCCGAAACTGACCTGTTTCCCACTCATTTTGTACCTTGTTGCACGTTGTTTGAGAGAGAAATCCGCGTTCAACAAGACGTTAAGTTGTATGAAGTACGCGATTTTTCTTTATTTTTTTTTTTGAAATATTTTTCACGAGGAAGAAAAAAAAAAAAACTGATTTTCCCGTTACACCAGAAAGAAAGCCAATCTTCACTCAATGGACAGCCAGACACAGCTCACGGAGCTCAAACAGGTTTCAGCAGAGTACTCTGGGAAGGGTTTTTTCAAAAACATCACTTTGGACCCCGAAAACCTCCAAATTAAGCTCGAGTCCTGGGAAAATGAAGTCGTGACAGTCTCAGTCTCAGTCAATGGCTGGCATTATAACGAGTCTCCATTGTTCCCCACATTCGAAAGCCTAAGCTCCCATCTCAGCACAGAGTTTCAAAAAAGGTGGCTACAGGAGCTCAACAACAGACTCCAGACTCAAAAGTAACAACTCTAACAATATCAATACTTATACATCGACATCTATATTCTGCCAGAATTAAACAGAATATTGATGTGTTCACTCAAAAACTCGTCTGTATAGAAATCAGACCTCCGCACCACTTCCTCGTCAATCATTCCGTCAGACTGGAACGAAACAGAATCGCTCGATAATATCTTCAAAAACTCAGTGTTCTTTTGCAACACTTTCTTGAGGAACTCCACCGGGTTCTCGCGTAGCCGCTTGTAGAAATCGTACTTGAGCTTGGAGTAGTTGAGCAGCTGCAAGTTCAAGCGCAGGTTCTCGTTGAGCTTGTTGAAATCGGCAGAAAGCTGCTTGTTCATCAGACTCTCGCTGATCAGCTGATTGATCTCGGCGATCTGCTGCGCTCCAGGCTTGAAGCTTGGATCCACTAATCTAGGGTTCACCTTGAGATCGATAATGACGTCTCCCAGCGTGGTGTTGCGCAACGTGTTGATGCTGTATTGGAGTCTAATCGGCTCGACCGGCTTCAGCAGTTTGGTGGACACGATCTCCATGAGTTGCGATAAGGTCAGCGAGTTGGTCTCGAATATGCGGTACAAGAGATCGTCAGTCTTGACCGTCACAACCTGCTGCGGCTGGTGCACAGCCACCTGGGCGTCCTGTGGCTGAATGGTTTGCGTTTCAAACAGATTGTTCATCTTGATATAGTTGAAGATCTTGTGGATGCAGTCTGGCTGCGAGATCTCGTTGGAGCCCACGAGCTCCACCAGCGCCTCCTTGACGATCTGGAGCCTGATTGGATACATCTTGGGTTGGATCACGATGTTGCAGACGATTTCCTTCTCGAATGGCTCGGGAGTCTCGTTTGCAGGGAACTCCGACGTCGGAATCGACGACCCGGCCCTCTTTATGTCCAGGCCGTCAAACTGTTGTTTCAAGCGCTCGGTTTCGTTGGATTCAAACGTGTCGTGCCACTCCACTATGCGCGAATTGGACCCGCCATTGACGCTGCCGATCGAGAGTTCGTCGTCCTTGCCGTCCTTGGCTTTGAACTCGACCGATATTCCGGCCAAAAACAGACTCATCTTCTTGCGTGTGGCAGAATCCAACGGCTCGCGGTCGTTCAACAGCCGTCCTTCCACACGCAGCGTCCACGAAGGAGGACCAGACGCTGCGGATTCGTCCTCCACCTGCCATGGCTGGTTTTCTGAGGTGTTGTACACGTACAATCTTAGCACCTCGCTCGTGCTAGGATCTTCGACAAGGCCGTTGTTTGCTGCCTGCTGGTGTTCCTGCAAGTCGATGAGTTTTTTATTGATCATAAGGTCAAGCTCTCTTTCCTTTGCCCTGAGCTTATTGAACATCCCGACTTTTTCCGGGAACAGCTGTTCCAGAGAGCGCGAGATTGTGATGTCTGTGGGTTTCAGGTTGATGGATGCGGGCTGCGACTGTGGCTGCGAGGAGGGAGACTGTGGTCTGTGGCCTTGAGCTCCAACCATTCCTTGGTGGGAGTGAACACGCGAATGGGCCATCGGGATGTGTTTGCCCTGTTTTCTCTGTTTTTCGCGGTGGTACCTTGTCGACATGGCTGTGGATGGTGTTTGCGACAGGTATTGGCTGGGGTGGTGCGGAATCCGGGGTGGAGGGGCGATCAACGGAGAAGAAACAGTGTAGCGGTTCGTGTATTTGTTTTGTTAAAGATGTTTTGATGGTTTTTTTTTTTTTTCAGAAATCGCAATGCGCGGGCTTCAAACCAAAGGGACGAGTGAAGCGAGTGAAGCGAGTGAACGAACGAACGGAGCCAGCGAATAAGTCACTCTGTCAGTGACCCCGTCAGTGGTCCTGTCGGTCTGTCACCAACAGAGCGGAGTGGCTCAGTCGCTCAATCGGTCACTCACCGAGTGAAGTAGTCTCGTAACAAATATGTTGGATTGGCAGCACCCAATACCAGATGGACTAATCGAGTGTAACAACCATCAACTGTAAGTGTGCAAGCAGCCAACCACTCGGCCAACCGCGCTTTGGCCGTTCGGGGTACCTGACAAGTAGCAATGCTAAAAGAGAGGGACGATGGAGAATGGAAGAGCGAGGGGGTAAAGCACGGTAAGCAGTGCTGGCCCATGCAATGCAAGCTCCCCAGAACCACCGATCAAACTACTGAGTCTCCTGTTGCTCGTGGCTCGCTTGGCCTTTCATCTGATTCTGCAACCACACCTCGCACCTGCGAAGTTGGGTAGCACGACTCGCTTCACTCGTCGTTCGCTCGTCGTTCGCTCGTCCTCCGCTACAGATCATCGGTGCTGTCAAAAGCTCGCTTTACATGTATCTTTTCGCTTTACATACTTCTCCTCGCTTTGAATTCCTTCTCGCTTCGCTCGTCCCAACTTAGATGTTCAGCTCCTTGATAATGGCCTCCTCGATAACCTTCAAATCAACCTGATCAATCGACTTCTCCTTGGTTGGCAGATCGGCCAGCTTCTTGAGCTCGGCTGGAAGAACGTTCTGTTCGAACGAGTAACCCTCGAATCCGTCCAGAGCCTGGTTCACCACCTCGGAGAACTTGGCTGGGTGCGCAGTGGACAGCGAGATGTACTTGGTGGCAGTGTCCTTTGGAGCAGCGTCGATTCTGGTCAACGCAGTGGCGACACCGACGGCACTGTGTGGGTCCAGGATGTACTTGTTGGAGGTATTCTCGTAGGTGGACTTGATGGTCTGGACGGTTTCAGAGTTGGTGACCATCGAGGAACCGAGAATGGACTGAGCAGCCTCGAGAGTCTCTTTGGAAACATCGAAAACACCCTTCGAGGACAGATCGGACATGAGTCCAGACAAAATGGAACCGGCCTTGAGGTCGTCGTTACCAGCCACAGTGCGCTTGATCATGTACCACAGGAATCTCTCAAAGTTGGACGAGACACAGATGTCCATAGCAGGAGAGTACGTCTCCTTGACGGCCGCTTTGGCGTACTGGCCAGAGTGCAGGAACCGGTTGAGGATGTCGTTTTCGTTGGTGGCAACAACAAGCTCCTCGACAGGAAGTCCCATTTCTTTGGCGTAGAAACCGGCAAGAATGTCACCAAAGTTTCCGCTTGGAACAACAAACTTGAGCTTGAAAGAGTCTCTCTCGGCCTCAGGCAGCTGTTTGACGAGCTGGAAGTAGGCGTGGAAGTAGTAGGTGATCTGGGCGAGGATTCTGGCCCAGTTGATCGAGTTGATGGCTCCGACGTGGTACTTGTCGTTGAACTCGGAGTCGTTGAACACCTGCTTGACCAGGTCCTGACAATCGTCGAAAGTACCTTTCACAGACAGAGTGTGGATGTTATCGTCGAGAACAGTGGTCATTTGACGCTCCTGCAGAGGCGAGACTCTGCCGGTTGGGTACAGGATGAACACCGAGACGTCCTTCTTGTTTCTGAGACCGTAGATCGCAGCGGAACCCGTGTCTCCGGAGGTGGCACCAACCACAGTGATGATGTCTCTTGGCTCGGATGCCTTTTTCGCAGCGTTCTTTCTGACAAGGAAGTACTCGAAAAGGTTACCCACAAACTGCAGCGCCACGTCTTTGAACGCGTACGTTGGGCCGTGGAACAGCTCCAGCAGATACAGGTTCGATCTCGAGTCGATCGGCACCAGAGGAGTCACTTCTGGAGCTCTGAAGGTCGAGTACGACTTGGCGATCAGCTGGCGCAGATCCGCAGCAGGGATCTCGGACTCGCTCACGTAGAGACTCATGATCTTGAACGCAAGCTCCTCGAACGACAGGCCGCTCCATTTGCTGACGAAATCGCTCTCGAGAGTTGGGATCTTGGATGGAACGAAAAGACCTCCGTCTTTGGCCAATCCAGTGATGATGGCATCCTCGAACGAGACGGCCTGTTCGGTGGACGAACGGGTGGATCTATAAGTCTGCGACATGCTGTGTGTTGTTCTGGCGGGTGTTGCACGTTGGAAAACACTAGTTGGTTGGTCGTGAATCTTGAGCGCTGAGTCACTTTACAAAACTCCGTTATTTTTCTCGATGACTCAAAAAATTTTTCACTCTGGCTGAAAAGAAAGAAAATGTGGGGCGGGCATCGGGAGCCGAAAAAGCAAAAAAAGGACGAGATTGGCAGTTTAGTAAGCAGCGGTGGAGTGACAGGCGGCCTCAGGTGGCCGTGGGAGCGCAAACCAGTGGCGAATTGCATGTCCGGTGGCAAACAGCAATGAGCAGGGCTTGAGACCAGACACCATTTGCTAGCACAGCCGCGCTTATGTAAGACCAAACGACGAGCGAAGCGAGTCTTAGGTGAGTGAGCGACGTTCATGGACTAGAGAAGTCGCCAATTCTGTGTGGTTACAGCAGAAGCTCATCAGTTGGATTCAGGCCAGCTTCAGGCCAGCCTCAGGCAGGCCTGAGGCTGCTTGAACTTGGGTCGGTTTAAGTTTCAGCTATAGGGTCTACGAGGTAATTTAAATAATGACTCTTTATAAATTGTCTGAGAACTTGTAGCAAGTCGAAAAAAATATATTACTATAATACAAGTGGTTGGGGCAAGTTGTTCACCGTTGTTGCACTTTGTAGTGTCGTAAAGCTCTTGGCTCACCAAAGACACACTCAGACACAACACCCTGACAACTCGCTACGCTACCTCTGGCTATTTTTGAGGTGAAAAAAAAAAGCTCCTACCCGGGTTCGAACCGGGGTTATCAGAATCAGAATCTGAGGTGATACCACTACACTATAGAAGCTGCTTCGGGGACTGAGCACAAACAAGAAATTCAAGAAAAAATTCTGCCGGGCAAAAACCAGAAAAAAAAATTTTTTTTTGATTCTCGAAAGCAAAAAAATTTCAAAAAAAGAAGCTCCTACCCGGGTTCGAACCGAGGTTACCAGAATCAGAATCTGAGGTGATACCACTACACTATAGAAGCTGTTTGTTGAAAGAAACCCAAATAAAACACATATACAAGGCCCAGCCACGTTTAATTGCTTTTTACTCCCGGATTGATCGCTGTCTGCGATATGAACAATAATTGCGCCGCGATGTCCGAAAAAGTTTTGCACTATCAATGCTCCACCTCGCACCGTGCTATAGTGTTATCTAATCGCCTGCAGAGAGATCGAACCAATGATGCGCCCCAATTCTGTACGCTTCGCTATTGTCCCGTGGCGGTCCGCTATGTACCAAGCTTCCGCGATGAAAAATATTTTTCCGGTTGTAATCTGATAAGATAAGAGATCTATGATGCCGTTTTTCACCCTGCAGAACTGAAACTGTTTCTCAAGAAAAGACGGGTAGCTCGTCAAGTTGCCAGGATAGGAAAGGACATTACCCACCTCGAGACGGGGATGTCATACACACAGCCAAGTAAATGCATCTGAGCGGTTAGGATCAAGCAGTTTATGTTTGGCTCTCGCACGACCCGCAACGGTAATTATCATATACTTATAATAGTAGGTTTCGCAACCTCGAAGGAACTTGATTTGAGCTTGTATTCATAATTTCTTTTTTGCCCCAAATTTCATAACCAAATCAGCTATGTCCACTCTCAGGTCCCACGCAACGGGGTACTCCGAACATGGCCAGGATATCACCATTTCTTACAGCAAATACAGAGGGATCGAGCACCCAGAAGTGATTGACGCTCGTCTCGCCGGATCCGATAACGAGCTGCTGGCTCAGATCGGATATAAGGCCGAGTTGCAGCGTAAATTCTCCACCCTTCAAGTGTTTGGTGTCGCCTTCTCCATCATGGGTTTGTTGCCATCGATCGCTTCTGTGCTGGCACAGGCCTTAACGGGTGGTACAATCACACTCGTTTGGGGTTGGGTCATTGCTTCCACATTTGTGCTCCTCATCGCTATCAGTATGGCTGAATTGGGAAGCAGTATACCAACTTCGGGTGGATTGTTCTATTGGACTTATTTCTTTGCTCCTGACTCCATCAGAGTGTTTTTGTCTTACTTGGTTGGAAACACAAACTCGGTTGCTTTGGTTGGTGCGCTTTGTTCTGTCGATTATGGTTTCGCAGGCGAAGTGCTCGCTGCAGTTTCCATCTCTAAAGATGCAGACTTTGACATCACCAGTGCAAGAACTTACGGAGTGTACGTTGCTTGCATCATCTCTCACATTGCCGTCACCTGTTTTGCCTCTGGTTTCGTCTCTAGACTCCAAACTTTCTCCATCGTGTGCAACCTCGGCCTCATTGTGCTCTTCTTCATCGCCGTCCCAATTGGTTGTGCAGTCAATGGTGTCCCATTCAACTCTGGTTCCTTCATCTTTGCAGACAACGAACAATTCAGCGATTGGACTCCAGGCTTTAACTTTGTCATGAACGGTTTCATGCCTAGTGTTTGGACCATTGGTGCTTTCGATTCTTGTGTCCACATGTCCGAAGAGGCCAAAGACGCCTCTCACGGTGTTCCAATTGGTATCATCGGCTCTGTCTCTGCCTGTTTCGGACTTGGTTTCTTCATTTGCATTGTTCTCGCAGCTTGCATGGGCCCTGATGTCTCTGCCATCCTCAACTCTGAATTCGGAAGTCCTATCGCGCAAATCATCTACAATGCCCTTGGAAAGAACTGGGCCATTGCTTTCATGTCGCTTATCGCTTTCTGTCAATGGCTCATGGGCGCCTCCATTTTGACTGCCATCTCGAGACAAATCTGGGCTTTCGCCAGAGATGATGGTTTGCCTTTCGCTCCAATCGTTAAAGTCGTCAACAAGAAACTGTCGACTCCAATCAGAGCCGTCGTCTACGGTGGTATCCTCGCACTGATCATGGGTCTTTTGTGTCTCATTGGAACCACCGCAGCAAACGCTTTGTTCTCGCTTTACATCGCCGGAAACTATTTCTCCTGGGGAACTCCAATCTTCCTCAGACTCACCACTGGTAAACACAAGTTTGTTCCCGGTAAGTTCTATACCGGTAAGGTCTTGTCTCCAATAATCAACTGGACCGCTGTCGCTTTTATCGTCTTCATTATTGTTCTTGTGATGTTCCCCGCCAACCCAACAGTCGAGCCAGATACCATGAACTATACCGTCGTGATCACTCCAGGTTGCATGATTATCGCTGTCTTGTACTACTATGGATATGCCAAGGGCAAGTACCAGGGACCTAAGAGCAATCTGGAAGAACCAACCATTGTTCACGAAGGAGACACAGTTGGTGAGGACGAAGACCTTTACGTTGTGCACTCGCTTGATAACGTCAAATCGCACTCCGATGAGAAGAATATTCTTAGAGCCGTCAAATCGGGTGAATTAGAACCTGTTTTGTCTGTTCACCAACAAGTTGCCTCCGAGAAATATGATGCCTGAGCCTGTATAGAATAGATTGAGTTTCATGTTGTTTTTGAATCGTGACCGTAGTAGCGTAACCTCTTTGGTAGTCTGAATGATGCTTATCGATCCAGTTTTTTCTCCAGTGTAAAAAAAAAAAAGAAAAAAAAAAAAAACTGGTGGAAGAAATAATTGAAAGATCATTCAAATCAATCAATCTTCACACACTCTCATTGCTAGTTATAAGCGATTCATAGCCATGCCTCGCCTCAGGAAGGTTCTCAACTCCAAGTATACATTCAGAGAGGATGAACTTGATGACTTCCCAATTGATTCACAGCAACAACAAAAAATAGTTGAAGAATTCCGCCAGAAAGTGCCCTTCAACAAACAAAGAAGTCTCAATTCAATTGATACCAACATGATAAAGCTGCTAAGAGTATTCCAGTTTGTGATCCTGATTGTGAACATGGTCTTGATTACGAATCCTGGCTACCGCAAACAGAATCCTTGGCAGAGTTTTCTCGCATGTTTGTCTTTGTCGGCCTCTTCGCTAATCATTCAAATGGAGCTTATCAGCGGAAAACAACTTCCAGGAGGCAACTCTCGAAACCTTGTGGCCAACATGGTGGGATCCCTTTTGATATTTGTGCATACGGTTCTTCATTTTCGGGATTTTTTGGACCTCATCTACCTCATTCCTTTTCTCTCGTCAATGACCTTATTTATGTACATCCACGATCTCAACTCATTGAACGCAAGTATTTCATCTCTGGAGAAAATGAGATATCACTATAAAGATGCATGAAGGTTGAAAAACTCTATCAAGAACACCTCGTTCACTTCGCTTTGGCTTACTGTCTTTTTCAACCTATTGATTTTGTAATTGCTCGCATTGTTCAAATACCACTCGATTGTTTTGGCTGAAACTTGCTTCAGGAACCCAATTGTGAGTTCTTGTTTTGAAACAGCGCTTGTGCTTACCGATTTCTGAAGCGATTCCTGGATTGACAACATCAGCTCAAATGACTGACCAACGATCGATCTGGAATAGAACGAGAACACCAACGGATAATTCTGTTGCAATTGCAGATAGTTGCAAGCCATGAGGTAGTTGAGGTCTTCGATCAGCAAGGGAACAAATGCGTCTGTCGTTGGGTCGATGAGCTCTGCATCGTTGACTATCATCTCAACAACCACCGTATCTACAGTGGATACCAAGACGTTACTCAATCTAAGAATTTGTTCTGATCCTCTGACGAGATCGTCGTACATTTGGACGTCTAAAGTTTCATCTTTGAGCACCAACTCACAAGTGGCCTCTGACTCCTGGTCGTTTTTGCTTAGCGAAGCTTGGTACTTGAGTCTTGTCCAAATGCGACCTTGTTGCAAACAATGCGATATCATTTCACAAGCCAACGGATGAGTTCGAGGCCGCACCGGTTTGTCCCCGAGCACAATATTGAACACCAGCTGTGATAGGTTAGTAAGCGCAAGAAGGAAAAGTGGAGAAGGTCACGGTACATGCAGTTCGGCATGGTTCGGGAGATACAACTGTGTTGCCTTTTTGTCTTTCAACATCAATTCGGCTTTTTCTCGCTCCAACATCACAGTTGATGTTGTCCAGTAGGAGCTCGAAAGGAATCCCTTGGAGACGGCAACGTTCACCTTCTCGCTTTTGTCTTTAGTTTGGTACATGATTGACCTTAAAAGGGAAAGAAAGAAAACAAACAATAAACAAAAAGGGGAGACACTTTAAAAGAGGGCTACCAAAAGGGGAGACAAAAAAAAACAAAAAAACCAAAATTGATTTGGCTCGCGTTACGTAATCAAGAAGTATCTGAAACTCGGATTGAACGGGCAATCCCATACAAGTTTATAACAGTTCAATAGGGAAGTCGGAAACGTGGTATCATAGGAAACCTAGAAAAATATAAGGACAACGTGCGAAGTACAAGAGGAATGCCTGGGCTGACGTACACGTCCAATCAGACGCTTCCGTAGTTATGGCTTTCGCGTCCGGGCAACGTCACACCACGATAGGTTGTGCCTGTCTCATGTGGGTAGCAGGAGATGATATACCAGCAGTGGATAAGGGCAGGGAGGAACCCGAGGAAACAGAGAGCAATGTTAATCCAGAAATCTGCAGAACAGATGCCTCTCTTCATACCGACAGGAACGAACGGGAGGAAGATTCCAACAAAAGCCAAAAGCCAGTCTCTAGCGTGCATGTTGTGGTGGGAGTCAAGCGGACGTGGGAAAGAGTTCGACGATGCGGCTGTCGAGGTGATTATACGACAATTCAATTAAGCAGCACCATTACTCTAGGAAAAAAAAGGAAGCTGAACTCCTTTTGTAGATTTTGACAGGAAGCAATGGTTACGAGCGCGAACGCCTCCGCACAGCAATGAGCAGCCCGCACGTCGATAGACGCGACGATCCGGATCTCTCTTTTTTTTCGTCTATGGAGAAGGGGAAAAAAAAAAATAGACAAGCTAAACCAATCTTGTTTGGAAAAAAAAAAGGCACTTTTGGGGCCGTCTGAGATTGCTCTACAGTGTTCGCACATACCCTTCTGAGGACCATTTCGAACCAGGAGAAATGCCATTTGTCTCAAAGCTGTGCTATGTGGCGGGTGTGGCGCTGTTTGCGAACTGCGGGTACTCGTCGTACCAATTCAACCAGCTGATGAAAACCACTGCCGCCTCGCTCACGCTTCCCCGCGACGTGCAACTGGAGGCAATCCTCGCGTCGCTGCTGATCGTGGTGGGCAGCATTGTGGCCGTGGCGCCTCCGGCGAGCCGGAGAGACCTTGTGACCGGCGAGGTGGTGTCCGGATACGAGCCGGAGTCGTTGAAGTTCGTGGAAATGAGCAAGGCCACGGCCGAGGAAGAGGTGCAAGGAGTCGCGTTGTACGAGGAGGTGGAGAACCGGGCCGGGTTTTTGGACCTGCGCAAGGCAAGACTGAACTATGCCAAGTGGGCACAAAGCCAGGGCGAGGGCCAGGGCGAGGAAAAGAAGTGATTATGTGTATGAAAATAATAAGATTAGTATATGAGCAAGTCACCGTAATAGTAAACAAAAATCCAGCAAAAAAACAAACAAGTTAGTAGCACTCTAAGCGATCGGGACAATTTAAAGCAACGCAAATAAAAGGACAGGGGCGGGAGACTAAAAAAACGAACTGTGCGGCGAATGAAAGCCCCTGTTGAGGCTCCCCTCATGACCTGAACAGGCTCCTTAGTCTTGAGAGGATTCCATGGTTGCCGCCTCCCGCGGCAGAAAACACGGGCCGGGCCGCGTAGCAGTTGCCTGCGGGTGCGGCCACGTTGTTGACCGACTGGTCATCTTTCAGAGTCACCTGGATCGAGCTGCCGAGGTCCTCCTCGTTGTTTTCAACCTCTTCTAGCGGCCCGTCCAGATCGCTCAGCTCGCTGTTCGGGTACGAGATGGCGCTGAACTCGCTCACGCCGTCCTCGCTGTCGAGCCGAGCCAGGTCGTCTGGGTACAGCACGTTGTTTTCGATTCCCGAGCTGTCGTACTCTTTCTTGGAGCTGGCTGACGTGTGCCAGTCGCCGTCCACCACAAACTTGTACAGCACTTTTTCAAAGGGCAATTCCACCGTTTTGGCAAATCCCGTGTCGCTCTTCTCCAGCCGGCATGTCTTGGACCAGTTGTCGAACGTTCCGGTCACGTAAACCTCGGATGCGTCTGTGTCTGGCCTGGATCGAGGGGGAAAATGATTCTCAATGTTAGTATGCTGTTTAAGCGAAAAAAAAAATACAAAAAATAATATAGGTGCGCTTTTAAAGTGGAAGCCCTTTATTGTGACACACTGCGCGATTCGCCGCTGGAAGTCATCGCAAAAGCGGTCGCCACCTTGAAGACAAACAAGACAACGGAAGACAAAGAAGGACAGAGCCCCAGTGGCAAGACACGGATTCGTGACCATTGGGGGCGGTCTCGAGTCCTTTTGTTGACCCCCCCTCCCCCTTTTCAGAAAATCTGTCACCTTATCTGTTTCCCTTGCCCCTTCCTGATTTGAAACCCCCTCCGCCCGTGGAAAACAACGGCATTGCGCCCGTGATTGCAACTCACCACTCAAACGTGTAACGGTACACTGCCATGATATCTGATAAACCCTTCAAAACGCTCTCTCTTCGATGGAAACTGTCCTTGCTTGAAAGGAAAAACACTCCCACTGATCCCTGTTGTTTTCCACAATATATATTTCATTTTTAGAGGTGATTAAAAAAATCAAGAAAAAAAATCAAAAAAAAAAAAAAAAAAAACAAAAAAAAAAGGGCTCTTTTGCAGGGTAAATAATTTCATTCACACACCCATTGCGGGCGTTCTCCAGCCGTTTTGAACCCTTGGAAAACTCACGTCCTCCACAAGACCTACTCATTCCACGCCACAAGCAACATGAAACCAATCCCAACAAAAATAAACACAATCTGGCCAATAAACCGCCTCAGCTCCTCCATGCGCGAAGTGCCAGAACGCAGCTCAAGAAGCTCGGGAACAACACTGAACCCAATGTACAAAAACCCACCCGCAGTAAACGGTAACGTCAGGTCGGCAAGCGTCACGGTGGTGCCGAAAAGCCCACCAGAACTCACCATAGCGCCCTCCGCCTGCTGTGTCTCAACGGCTTTGGCCGACACCGACTGGATCCAGATCCCAATCAACGTGCCCAGATAGGCTCCAACAGCAGTCAGAAACTGCGAGTTCATCGCCTGCCACTTCGTAAAGCCCCCCTGGATCAGCAGCGCAAAGTCGCCGACCTCGTGCGGAATCTCATGGAAAAAAACAGCCAGTGTCGTTGTGCATCCCACGTTCTTCGAGATGTAAAACGACGACGCAATCGCCAGACCGTCGGTGATGTTGTGCGTAAAGTCCGAAATCAGGTTCAGGTATGCCGACGTCTTGACAGACGCGCTTGGATTCGTCACAACAGGCACGTCCGCGACCTCCTCAACCGTCTCTTTACCCTTGTTTTTCCGGTTTTTCAGCTCGGTAGGAGCCTCCAGAGCCGTAGTGGCAGCAGAAGTGGTCTCCACGGGGGCGTGCGAGTGCGAATGGCCGTGGCCGTGGCCCTCGGTGCCCTCGCCAGTGTGCTCCAGGATCCGCAATCCCTTGTCAATCACGAAAAACATCAGAAATCCAAGAAATATACACACTCCCAGAACGCAGTTTCTCTTCTCATCCACAAGAACAAACGACGCTCTCTTTTCCAACGGCTCTCCCAGAAACGTTTGCGGCAAAAGGTGCAGAAACACGTCTCCGAGAAGTCCACCGACGGCAAAACTCACCAGCAAACTCAGCGACGACACGTCGATTCCGGCCGGAATCAACGCCAGAATGAAGTTGGGCGGCCCGGAAATGTACGTGGTGGCCAGCAAGGCGTTACCAGCAGGCCCAAAGGGGAACAACTTGGAGAAAACATACTGAATGTAGGTGGGATCTTCGTTTTCGTGTTCCTTTTCGTGAATCGCCTCGTTCAATTGCACAACAACGTCACACTTCTCGAGCCTGCTGCCGAGGGAGTCCAAGTTCACGACTCCGTCCTCGTAGAACAGCGGCTCTGTGGACTTATCGATGTGTTTTTCAGCCCCATGAATGCCGTGTCCGAGGCATACACCTGCCGTCAGGGCACTCAAAGCCAGTGTCGACGCAAGTCTCATTTTCTGAAAGCACTCAATCACTCCTGTACTGAAATAGCCACGCAGAGTTTGGGTCTCCTGAACTTGCTTTGTAGCAAATGCTCTGTGCATTTCTCGACAGTGTAAAAATATATAATACATGCTTCACATCAAAACAAAAAAAAAAATACATCGACGCGCCGATAACGGTCGATCGACGCGTGTTCTGACGAATTTTTTTCCCTACCCTTAAACAAAACAAAAAAAAAAAAATAACCCTAAATAACCAGGTATTTTGTGGGTAAGCTTTCATATCATTCCAGCAAACGCTAGAGCATTGTTCAGTCGGACGCTATCAAATCAACAGACCACCTGAGTGTTGTGTCCCACTGCCATCGAATCATCTCGCTCTACCCACCTTCGCCTTCGTACCATGTTGCGCAGAGAACCAACGACCATCAAGCTGGCGCCCGAGGACGTCAAGGAGTTCTACCGCGAGCAGACCTACAAAGCTATTTCCGGAAGTGCTGCGCCCGATGCCGTGCCCAACAATAGTGGGAACCAGAACTACAGCAGCGCAGGCCTTGCGTCGGACGTGGACAGACAAGAGCGTTCGGCCAAAGAGCGTATTCTAGGCTCTTCCGAGACCAGACCGTCTTCCAACGCTAGAACGTGAAAGCGTTTGGTTTGGAGCACTCGCTCTTGTGCACCAACGATAGCCCCTTCTGTTTTGCTTTTGCTTATGCCCCCCCCTTTCTCCTATGACCATACTCCTAGCGACGCGCCGATCGACGCGGGGATACTATCGTACTTTTTAATTTTTTTGGTTTTTTTTTTGTTTTTTTTCGCTCACATTTCAAAAAACGCGACAGGACGCGTTTGACAAGGGTTTTTTGGTCTTGGTTTATCAGCAGCCCTTTCTTATTCATTCCGTGTCACAGACACTTATAACAAAGAGAGAGTCCGCAGATCGAGTCATGTCGTCTGAGGCTGCATTGTCACGAACGGCCTCGCCATCAACACAGCCAAGAAGATCACACCGTCTTCAAACTAGGACCCAGGATTATTCGGTGGATTTGACGTCTTCTGAAAGCGAACACGAAGAAGAAGATGCCGAGGAAGAGGTGTACGTTCCTTCCGGGAGCGCAAAACGTGCTCGCTCCACCAAATCCGCGGGAAACAAGAAAGCAGCAAAGAAACAAAAGAAATCATCAACCAAGAAAACAGTCGAAAGCAACATCGACCGCATCGAAGGATTCGAAGAAAACTACATTTTTCAGGCCCTCAGCAGCTCAGAGACTGCGATCGTCGAACTCGCTAGTGACTGGCTTGCGCAGTTTCAGGAAAACAAGTACGACGCCTTGAAAGATTTGGTGAATTTTGTCTTGAGAGCATGCGGGTGCACGTCTCAATTGGGTGAGCACGATGTCACCAACTCAGACTCTTCGAAAGACACCATTGCAGAGGTGCAGCAGCTTTTTGAACAGCAGCAGTTACACGAGTATCCGCTGGGGACAAGCTCGAGTTCGCATTCGAAAAACAGCCAATGGAAAGATTTCAAGAAGAACACACTCGAGTTTTTCAACCAACTCTTGGTCGTTGCAAATGAACGAGGCATTTTGTGCGATGACGACGAGCTCATTGAGCTGATTTTGACCTGGCTCGGTGCCATTTCTACTGCCAACATCAGACCCCTGAGACATGCTGCCACCTTGTTCTGTCTTGAAATGGAAACAACATTGTGCAAGATCATTGCCAACATGGCCACCTACATTGAGAAGTACCAAAGCCAGCTGTCTGCAGAGCAGAAAGCACTGAAAGCCTTTTCTGGAAAGGGCAGAAACGCCAAGGCGAAATTGGCTTCGTTTAACGAGAGAATCAAGCAATTTGAAGAGAATGTTCAGCTTTACAAAGCTCAAAAAAGCTTTCTTGACACCTTCTTACAAGACATCTTCAACACCACGTTTGCACATCGGTACCGTGATATCGACGCGCAAATTAGACAGGACTGCGTTCGGTATCTGAGTACCTGGATTGCCGAATACCCGGAGTTCTTTTACGACAGCGTTTACATAAGATACTTTGGATGGCTTTTGACAGATAAGGATGCAAGCGTGAGATCCGAAGTGTTGAAAGTGATCGTCAAGTTGTACCAGCGCCAACACATGGTGGCTGCACTAAGACAATTCACAGGCCATTTCAAGAAGAAACTGATTGATATCGCAGTCTATGAGACTGATTTGAACGTGAGATTGAGCAGTCTTGTTCTGCTTGGTGAGATCACAAAGAAAGGATTCCTTGAGGATGACGAGATTGTCCAGATCAGTTCCTTGATTTTCCTCGATGACGAGGATGCGAATTATCAAAAGGGTAAAGGCGCTGCCGGTAAAATCAATCGTGAGGTCGCAAAATTCATCATGTGCGTCGAGACGGAAAGGTTCAACGAGTACATCGAGAGTTACAGCACCACCATTACTGCCTCTGAGGCACTAATCAGCATCGACATCAGGGAAATGCTCAAGTATCACAAGCTCATTTCGCTGTTAGACGAGTCTTACGCATACTATCAGGAAAACTATGCTCAATCGGGTATCAAATATCACCTCACCAGCTCCAAAATTGACAAGCTGAACAGAACGTCTCAATATCTGTATGCTTTGCCAAGATACAATTGCAGAAATACCTCGTTACAACTCATCTGTGACTACATTTTACTTGACTTGTCATCCATCACTTTACTAGACCCTCGCTTGAAGTCTGAATTGGAACTGACTTCCAACGACATAGTTTGGATGCTTTCTATGTTGCGTGGTGCCTCTGAAATCTATTGCGAGGGACTTTCAAGTGAGTTTTACAAGCAGTTGTTCCCTAAAACCTTTGTTCAGAATGAGGAGCCAGACCAACAGGATGCGAACTACTTTTTGAGCAAGTTGCTCCATCATCTTCCAAAGATCTTTGACAGTTGCAAGAAGTCCACCGAAACATTGTCTCTGTTCATTGCTCTGATCAACAGGCTTGTATCAAAGAGCGTGTTTGAGTCTTCCAACCAAATATCAGAGTTGAACCAGATCACGAATTCTTTGATCAAAATCTTCAACGACTCGGAACTGTTGTCTTTTGACTACACCCAGAGAGACGTTTCATACTACGAATCCCCCAATTTCCAGTTCAGTTTGTTCTTTGAGTCGCTTTCAAACGACTCTGTGGAAATCGCATTGAAACTCGATGAGCTAATCAAGGAACTGGGCAAAAGTTTGGACTTGGAGATTGGCAACCAAAATTACGTTTCTGCATATGGTGCTCTCAACAAACTTCTTCTGTTGAGAGGTACGTCACTGAACAGCAAACTGATCTCCCAGTTGGCAGGCTCCATCAAGTCTCTGTGTTCTACACTGGTGTTGCTTGTCAAAGACAATGAACAGCTTGACCTGCTCGTGAAATCAAATAAAGCTTTGGAGGTATTCCAGACACTGCTTTTCTTCACCTCTGAGAGCCTGGAGGCCCTTACTTCAAGATTGAGAACAGACCCTGACATCAATGCTCTTGAAGAAATCCAACGTTATCTGACGCCAATTATTTCTATCAAGGAAACGCTCACATTGCTCTTGATTCTTCCAGAAACTCCAAACTTACAATTCCATTACGTTGCAGCTACCATTTACCTGGACATTCTCACATCGTTGAATGTCCTGAAATATTACGTTGCCTCGCATCAGAATATTCTGGAACACTACTTTGACACTGAACTCGCAATATATCCAACATATCAAACACAAACCCACTTGCTGAAGTTGTTTTTGATCATGGAGTATCAACTCTCAGAAGCGTTAGGAACTCCAATCGATCGTGACGTTTCGGAAGAAGTCGATTTCGAAAGGTATCTGGCAGGAGAAACACGCCATGCAACTGTCAAAGATTTGGAAGCCAGAATTTGCAAGTACGTCATCAAGTTGCTCATGTTGGACAAAGCCACGGCACTGGATCATGAGATAATAGCAAGACTTAGCTTGAACAAAGACGCACTTGGGAAACTGTACAAAGAAGTGCTCAAAGTTGGGGAAAACTCAGAGGATGTTCCTCCTCCAATTGGAACTGAAGCTCATCAAGCTTCTCAGCAAACCAATGATCAACAGGCAGAAGAGAAGGAACTTGATGAATTGATGTCCAACTCGCAAGCTGCTCACGACGAGATTATGCTAGAGCTCTAAGAGATCCCAAGCTGTACAAGATACCAAACCTATTTAATGCTTTTAGTTCAGTAAGCGTTTTCGTTATTCAGTGTAATCATGTTAAATTTTTTTGCACATTATACCCCAGATAATAAAAGAAGATAAAACATATTGGACAGGAAAAAGTAAGTGGTATAGTTAATATGAAGGGCAGTGAATCTGCAGTGGTCAAGAATACAACACGATATTCCAATAAAAAATAGAGTTACAAGTAAATTAGTGAAGCAAGGGACATCAATTCATGAAACCAAAGAATCTTCAAGCCTTAGCAGAAACGCTTATAGGCTGTTCTTCGGGAGCAATATCAAACTCTTTCTTCGTCGATGGTCCTTTGATCACTTTGTTGGAAGAGACTTTCGCCTTGTTGATCGATTCCCCGTTGACAACTTTCTCCATCTCTTCTTTCGTCAAAGTCTCGTACTCTAAAAGTCCCTCGGCCAATCTCTTTAGCTGGACTCTGCGCTCATGCAACAGTTCTCTGGTTCTGTTTTCAGACTCCACAAGAAGAGATCTAGTCTCTTGATCGGCCATGTCTCTTAGTTTGGGAGACCATGACTCCCACTGATCAGCAAGCTTAACAGGTCCAATCTTGTCAGACATTCCATAAGATGTCACCATAGCTCTAGCAGTACTGGTTGCAGAGGACAAATCAGAAGAACATCCCGATGTCACATTATTCGGTCCGTACAACATTTCTTCAGCGATTTTTCCACCCATGCAAACATCCAATCTCGCATAGCACTCTTTTTTGGTTATCTCATGCTTGTCCATTTCGGGAAGCTGGAAAGTGACACCCAATGCTCTGCCTCTTGGCAGAATAGTCGCTTTATAAAGCGGCGTCGCACCGTCTGTGTACATGGCGGCAATAGCGTGTCCAGCCTCGTGGTAAGCAGTGTTTCTTCTGGTTTCCTCAGTCATCACCATCGTTTTTCTTTCACCACCCATCAACACTTTGTCCTTGGCCCACTCCAAGTGGGACATGTTCACGCTCAGTGCATTCTGGTGCGAAGCATGTAGAGCAGCTTGGTTGACCAAGTTTTTGAGGGCGGCACCTGACATACCCGTTGTAGTTCTGGCAATGACGGAAGGGTCCACTTCTTTGGAAACAGCAATGTTCTTGAGGTGATGTTTCAGAATCGCGAGACGTCCTCTGACGTCTGGCAGGTCAACATTCACAATCTTATCAAATCTACCAGGTCTAGTGAGCGCTTTGTCGAGCGAGTCTGGGAAATTGGTGGCACCGATGATAATGATTCCTTCAGTTTGAGAAAACCCGTCCAATTCCACCAAAAGCTGGTTCAAAGTTTGCTTGGCATATGCTTGATCTCTAGATTTTCTTTTTCCTCCAATTGCGTCGAGTTCGTCGATGAAGATGATGGCCGGAGCCCTAGCTCTGGCTTTGGAAAACAATTCTCTGACCCTCTTGGCTCCCACACCCACGTAGAGTTCGTCGAATTCGGATCCCGACATGAAGAAGAACGGAACGCCGGCTTCACCTGCAGTGGCTCTGGCCAATAGGGTCTTACCGGTACCTGGCGGTCCGGTCAGAAGGACACCTTTCGGCAGCTGACCTCCGAGACCAGTGAACTTTGATGGGTCTTTGAGGAACTCCACCACCTCTTCGAGCTCTGCTCTGGCTTCGTCGACACCGCACACGTCCGAGAACTTGACGGTGGACTCGCTCACCTCAACAGACTTGTCCTCCACGCTGGAGCCCTTGATGATCGAGCCGTTTTCCATGAGATAGCCAAACAGCAAGTAGGCACCATACGAGGTGAGTCCGACGGGAATGAGCCATTTGATCCACTTGGACAGAGTGATGAGCGGGGATTCGGTCACCACCACGTGGATCGGGTCTGCTCTCGAGCCGTAGGACGACTGGAACGAGCCCGAGCCGCCGGCTGCCGAGCCCGAGCCAGATGACGCGCCCACCGAAAGTCCGAGCGAGCTAGCGACTGCTTCTGCTTTCTGGTGATCGCCCATCTTGTAGAGGGCGTCGACGTAGAGTTGGGAGCATTCGGGGGACGTGGCGATTCCGGGAGTTTCGTATCTGGAAACAACGATGTGCGGGTAATTTGAGTTCATCAACGATCTGTAGAAACTGGCCTGGGCGGCCGGGTTGCCGAGGTCGCGGTTGGCAGCCTGTTCCTGACTGGCCAGCGAAGTGTGTGAACTTGCCGTTGAATAGAGCCTTGAACGGCCGAATTTCGCAGCAAAGGACACTCCAAGAGATCGCCTGGCCACGGAGGTTGCCACCGCGGTATTGAGCCCCACGAGGGAGGCTGTTTGACGGCGAAACGGTGATATTATTCTTGAAGGAGTCATTGGATTTGCCACCGAAAGCAGGATGCAGGGATAAGAAAAAGTTTTGGCCCAATCCAGCAATAGACGGGTTGTGAAGTGAAGATGACGGACGGCCTTGACAGCAACGAAGCTTCTTTGTGCCAATGACTTTGCGGAGACTGTAATAAAAAGAGTAAAACAAAAGGGAATCAATCAATCAGTGTTTTAGTTTTTTTTTTGGACTGCGCAAATGGTGCCCCCTCAGTCAATAATTCGCCCGCTAAAACCCACACGAGGACAGAGAGCGAGCACCTAAGTTTTTTTTTTGTTCTGGAAACGAACAAGAAAAAACCCCCAAAAACCAAGTGCATCAGCCCCAGCACCGCCACTGCATGCGCCAGGTCACGTTTTGTCGGAGTCGTAGAAAATCGGGAGCAGCTCCGATGCCAGTGGGAGTCACGAGCGCGAAACCGGTCGAAACCGGTCGAAACCGGTATCCGGTCTGCCGCGGAGCAGCTCGGACTCAAAGGGTCAGCACGGTGGAAACTCCCGGTTCGCGCATTTGGCCAATAGTGGCCCAGTAAATTGTCAGTGTACCAAAATGGACGCCTACAGACGCAGCGAATATAATAGGAAAAAAAAGAAAAAACAAAGGACCGAGTTATTTTGTTCAACACTTATATATAGCTCAAATCCTCACTCGAGTTGAAAAAAAACAAAACTAAACCTGTTTTTGTTTCTGAAACTGTTTGAAATTCCTCATAAACCAGCAATTTTCTAATCACAATGCCAGCTCCATACGAAAAAGGTTCCGCTAAGAAGGGTGCTACCCTGTTCAAGACCAGATGTCTTCAGTGCCACACCGTCGAGGAGGGTGGACCACACAAGGTTGGTCCAAACCTCCACGGTGTCTTTGGCAGACAGTCCGGTCAAGCTGAGGGTTACTCCTACACCGACGCCAACAAGAGAAAGGGTGTCCACTGGAGCGAGCAAACCATGTCCGACTACTTGGAGAACCCAAAGAAGTACATTCCAGGTACCAAGATGGCCTTTGGTGGTTTGAAGAAGCCAAAAGACAGAAACGACCTGATCACCTACTTGGTCGACGCCACCAAATAAGCATAGAGTGCGAGGAACTGATGAGTCACACTGTGTCCAGCTTACATTGCGCCTTGTCTGTTAGATAAAATGCCACTGCATTCTGCTGCTACGTGTGGCAGTGTCTCCTTTCTATATCTTATGAACTGTATATAAATACAAACACGCCTCCTCGAATGAGGATGATAGAGTCAGTTAGACGCAAACGAGCGTTGGTTTGTGTCCGTGGTAGTTTCTCTGTAGCCGATCACTTTTTTCTAGCCAATGGCAAAGATATAAATTTTTTTTTTCTTCTTTTGTGTCCCTGCTGCTGTTTCCGGTCGCACGCGCACTATTAAACTTTTTTTTTTACCTCGTCCAATCCAACGCCTCTCGATGTTAAGCGACGCGTCGATCGACCCGAGGAGAAGGAGAAGGGGGGAGGGGGTGCAGATAACCCCTGAAAAATTATTTATTATGAGAGGGTTATCCAATTAGTCAAGTCAACTCCTCTTTTGCAATAGATATGATCCGCAAGGAGTTGTCCGCGCTTCCCACCGCCATAACAAGGGCTCCGGCGTCGGTTCTCGAGCTGAACGCAATCCGCGAGACTTTGTCGGCTGGAAGAAGCTCCGAATTTAACTCCTGTTTCAACACAAACTCGCCAGCGTCAGAAACAGAGTAAACGAGAATTTCGCCAGTTTCAAGCCCGGCAGCCACCACCGCTGTCCCGTTCACGGTGTCTGCAAACGCTTCAACCGCCGTGACCGGCGCGTCGAGCCGCACCGAGCCCACAAGTTCGGCCGCGGTCTCGCCGGCCCTCCACAACTTGAGATAGCGGTCACGGGACCCAGTCACAAAGAGGCCTGTTCCCACGGCCACCGGCAGCCAGCACACGTCCCAGATGATTCTGGTGTGTGCTTTTTCACGTAGTTCCACAAGCCGGAACTCGCCATCGTCGCCGAGCCGCTCCCACAAGGAAAACTTCCGGTCTCTTGAAACGCCCACCAAATACCGGTTTTCGGGCGAAAAACGCAGTCTGGTTATCGTGAGATCGTGACCGGCAAGCGGGGTCTTGGTTTGGAGCCATGTGTCTGTTCTGAAGATGCGAATCACCGCGTGACTCGCCACGTTCGACCGGCACGCCGATGCAATCAGCCGTTTGTCGCGCGACACATCGACAGTTGTGATCTCGAATCCATGGCCATACAGTTTTTCAATCTCTGGCCATAGCGTATGACGTTGAAGGTGATCTTCAAACGGAGGAACCGTCAGCTCTGCAAGCATCTTGGACGAGAGACTGGCGTCGGGCGCCGTACCGTCGTCGTTTGCTTCTGTTTCGTCGTCTTCAAGCGTCTGAGCCTCTGTTCCGTCGCCCTGAGCCTTGTTGGACAATCCGAGAGCCGGCAAAGCCGCGCTTTCAGGGTTGGATTCGAGATTGCTAGGCTCGACGCCGCACAGTCTTTGCAACAGCAATGCCACAGAACGCGGCTCATCAAACGAACGCAGGATCTTCTCGTCCCCGCCCGACACGTACCGCGAGTCTGAGAGTGTCTGCACACAGATCATGTCGTAGCCGTGGATCTGAGGTCTGGCAAACTCGTGCCACGAGCAAGCTTTACGCAAGGAACCGTCCGCGTGGCGACTCCAGCGCGCGTACAACCGTGTAGTCTGATCGAGAGACGTTGCCAGCAGATAGTTGCCGGCCTCGGACCAACAGAGGTCGGTCACATCGCGTGTGAAGCCGTTCAAACAAGGATACTGCTCGTAACCGGCTTCGGTTTCCGACCTCACCCAAAATCTGAACGAACCTGTTTTTCCGTTCGTCAAAATCATCTCTGCACCAGACGACGCGACGAAAATCCAGAGCGCGCTCCAAAACCCACCAGAGGCACCAGTAGCAGTCGATGCGCCCTTGATACTCATTTCACCGAGCCGTGTGCGTGAGATCCAAACACCGCTGGCCGCGTCGGGCTCCCAGACCATCACCGACGAATCTGCGGACGAAGACAAAAGCCGCGTCTCGGTAGGGTGCCACACCAGACTCGAAATCCAGTCGTCGTGGCCCATGATTATCGCGTCAAAGTTCACTGCACACTTTGTCGGCCCGATGTTGAACTTGTGCTGCTTGTTGGAGAGCAGTCCGAGCCGCGATGGGTCGCGGTCGCTATCGTCGATCAACGCGTCGAGTCGCAGTCTCCATAACCGGATATATCTGTCCTGCGACCCACTGGCCACGAGAAAGTCGCCGTCGGCCTGCTCTTTGACCGCAAGGGTCTTGATCCAGTCCTCGTGGCCCGCCAGCACCGCGCACGGAGCCGCCGCAGAGCCCTCGAGCCCATAAACGTGTAGCGTGGTGCCTGTTCCTCCCACAAAAAGGGCAAACCGGTCGTTTTTCGCCTGTTCGATTTGAACGAGACAGAGCGCGAGCGGGAAAAACCCGTGCACCAGCTGGATCGAGACCACTAACGAAACCGGTTGAGTGTCGGAATCGTCAACACGCCAAATTTTGATGGTTCCATCGGCACTTCCCGAGGCAAACACACGACAACTCGTCACGGCAAGCGAAGTGACACTGGCCGTGTGTGCATCAAGCGTGTGACGCAGACTGAATGCGCGGTTTGTTAGATCGTACTCCCAGACCTTGACGGTTTTGTCCTCGGACGTGGACAGCAAGTACGGCGTTCCCGGGAGCCAGCGCACGGCAATGACATGGGCGGTGTGCGACTTGAGCGTTGAAGAGACTCCCGGTCCCAGGGGTTCAGGGGTCCAGAGACAGATGGAGTTTTTGGCTCCGAACGCAACGAGCCCGAACTCCGGGCTGTAGTCGCTGATCTGGAGCTCTCTGTTGCACCCGGCAAAAAGACCGTCTAGCGTAGGCATGGACGAGGCGGGGAATGTGATGTGTGGTGTAGGAGACCGTTGGGAAGTGTCTATATAGAGAGGGCAGATTGAAAAATGGAGTTGAAATTTTTTTTTTCACCTGAGAGTTCTGGCAGGTCGATCGACGCCCATCGCGTCGATCTGACTTTTGCAAAAAGAAACTTCAATTTTTTTTTTTTCTAAAAAATCTAGCCGAACCGTCCTGATTTCCTCCTCCTCTCCGCTCACAAGCCAGCCAAACATGGGCAAAATCACCCGGTCGCGTAACGGCTGCTTCACGTGCAAGCAGCGGCGCCGCAAGTGCGACGAGACGAAACCGGCGTGCCTGAACTGCACAAACTCGGGCCGGCAATGCGGTGGGTACGGTATCCGACTCGTGTTCGATGTGGACGACAGCCGCAACAAGCAGACCAAACAGACGGTGAACTCGAAGGGAGAACGGGTGTATGGGTTTCGAGGGCGTCCGCGGCTCAAGGACAGTCTTGCCAAGACAGAGGGGGAGGACGGAGGAGGCGAAATTGCAGGGGAGGAAGTTGAGGCTGGTGAGAGGACGGTGAAGATGGAGAGCTCTGAGTCTCTGGCAATGGAGGTGAGGCCGCAGCAAGTGGAGAGCGTCAGTGCATTGCGGCGGTCCGAACAACACGGTGCCCTTTCTTTCAATTTTGAGGACGCCCTCTTTGACGGACTGGACTACTTGCTGAGCACCGCCGACGACTTGAGCGCATACAGTCCGGAGCAGTTCCAGCAGCAGCAGCAGTACCATTTGCAGCAGCTACAACAGCAACAGGGACAAATTCTGCAACAGATAAGTTCTCCGCAAATACAATTTTTGGAAACTCCATATGGGCCCGTGGCGCAGTCTGCGGCGCAGTCTGTGGCGCAGTCGTCTTCCTCGCTTACAGAAACCACCACCACCACCACCAACAACGTTGAAACTATCGATACAAACGCCTCTGTTATGACTCCATCTTTGACCCAATTTTTACAGATGTCGCCCAAACCGTCTCCGGAGATTGTTTACCCGCTCTCGCCGCAGAGTTCCGTGGGCTGGTCCAGTCCTTCTGAGGACAATTACATATTGAAGCATTTTTTCGACAAGTTGATTTTTCTGCTCGACGCACACCCTTCGTCGCCGTGGCCGGAGCTGATGATTAAGTTTGGCAGCTTGGAGCTGGCGAAGTCGTGTTTCTTGTCGCTGAGTTCGATGCATCTTTATGTGAACAACGGACAGAACGAGTTCTACAAAAAGGGAATCTTGCACATCAACAACACGATGGAGTATCTGATCAGTTTTGTTCGCAGCAAGGACGGGCGAAGGGCGGCCAACGAAGAAGGCGGTGGCGGTGCAGACGATGGGGAAGACGAAGAAGCTGGCGGAGAGGACGAAGAGGCCGGCGACGATGATGATCCAGCGATCAATGTAGAGAAGATTGTGATAAATCTCAAGAAACAGCCGTCTCAAAAACGGCAATCCAACTTTTTTGTGATTCTCCTGTTGCTTTATGTCCACCTGTTGTTTGCGATTCTGGAAAGCGGGAGGTCGGCGTTGTCGAGGATTTTCTTGAAGCTGTTTGCTCAGATTGCCGAGGATCAAACGTTCAAGACAGAGCTGAACCGGATCGACCAATCACAGACGCTGATATGTGTGTTGTCGTGGTTTGACACAATCTCGGCGATTGTGTCGCCCGATTGCCGGGTTCCGTTCTGTAAAGTGGAGTGGTATGGAACGCGGAACGATCCGATATCGACGGCCAAGATGAATGGGTGTCCCGGTGAGATTTTCCAGATTTTGAACGATATTTGCAAGCTTCGAAGCGAGTTACATGCGAAAAGTGTGAGCAAAGAGCAATTGGAGGTGATCTTTGAGCAATTGAAGTTCCGACTCGTGAGTTATCGGGACTACGTTCCATTAGAACTGGCAAGCTCGTTCAGGTACGAGGAGCGGCTCAAATCTGCGCAGTGCTGGTCTATTGCTGCGTACGTGAAGCTGCTTGAGATGTGTCGAGAAGGTGCGAAAAATCAAGAGGTGATTGAGAGTTTGACCATTGAGTTCATTGAGGTTTACCAGTCGTTAGACCCGCAATCGCCGATTGTGACGCAGATGGTTTGGCCTGTTTTCAATGTGAGTCTTCACTGTCGGCTGCCAGAGTCCCGCGAGACCATGAGACGGTTTTTGGAGGTGTTGTACAAGAACGTGAACATGGGGACGATCAAGACTTGTATGAGGTTGGTAGAGGAGGTTTGGAAGACGGGGAAGAGATTGGAGGAGTTGTTGAGCGGGAAGGAGTGGTTGGGCGCGGGGATTGATTTGTTGCCGTGTTAACGAGCAAACGACGAACAAACGACAAGCGAACGATGAGCGAAGCGAGTCGTTGGGCCGTCAATTGTTCAACATTTTTGAAATTTCACCCAGAGTATTCTACATAACGAGCAAATGACTCGCTATCTGTCATTTGTTCAGAATAGATATGATTGTCGCTGTACTTCTGGTAGTGTTTTGTATATAGCGGTTTTGGAGACCAAAAAAATCTTGCTACCAAAAATACTGCTACCAAAATGTTGCAATTTTCCTGCCTTCTTCGGTCTTGCCACCAAAAATCCTGCTACCAGAATCTTTGTAGCAATTTTCCTTCCTTTTTCGATCTGCCAACAACAAACAACAAGCAGTGGTGGAAAACACCCATTGAATTCTGGTAGCACGGAAATATTCTTGCACACAAACTAACAAATGGCTTCCAGAAATCCGGCTTTGTGGAAGATGGCTGCTCTCGATTTGGGTTGTGTGTTTTAAAGTTGATCCATTGAAATCATTGTCAACTTTGTATGACTCGTATGACGAGCGTAGCTAGTGTACTCGTATGACTCGTATGACTCGTATGACTCGTATGACTCGCTTCGCTCGTCATACTTGGTTGAAATCATCGTCAAATTCGTATTCGCACAACAAGAAACTTGTTTGTCTGTCACAACCTGGGCAACATGAGAACAATAGCCATTTTGGTAGCACAGATAGATATTCAAAGTCGAGGTAGCAAAATTTCATCAATACCGGTAGCAAGGCATTATTGATTAGCCGATCAATAAGCACTTCTCAATGAATCGTTGCTTGGTGGCCATTACTATCAAAAACAGAAAACTTCACTCGCTTCTTGTTCGCCCAGTAGGTAAGTCTGATCTACTCAACACACGAATGAGCTGTTCAACATGCTCGGCATGCAAAAAAAGAGAGGTCGTACCCGGATTCGAACCGGGGTTGTTCGGATCAAAACCGAAAGTGATAACCACTACACTATACAACCTGTTTGCAGTGTCACGTGACAGGCCGTCTCATTGTAAACTGGCTTCACTTCAAAAGACCAAGGTTCAAGACCGGATGGGATGGCTGGTGTGATTGTGAACTGGTATTACCAAAGACCAAGACGCTGACGATTCAACTCACAAGAGACTTGCAAAGCAAGTGTTTGGCATTAAAAAAAAATGACTTTCTGCTCGTCAGTCAAAAAATGAGGTCGTACCCGGATTCGAACCGGGGTTGTTCGGATCAAAACCGAAAGTGATAACCACTACACTATACAACCTGTTTGTTGCGTCACGAGAAGACCGCAGATACAAGTACAGTTTATGCACCCGCTCCAGTGTAGTTTGATGGCTTCGTTTGGTAGTACCTCGAGAAGATCAATGACTACGGCTGGGGAGATGGACCAGCTCGGACAAGAGTGCACGGAGCAGGTCTGCACTGTTGAGAGGGTGCATTTGCTCGTGCTCGTTTTAACGAGTGTAACGACGAGCGAAGCGACTCGGGAATGAGTCGTGAGTGAGTCAATTGAGAATTACTGAGGCGTCTACTAGTCGTCTGAAACTCGTTCAAAGCGACTCGCTACACTCGTATGACTCGCTTCGCTCGTCATTCGCTCGTCATTACTTCAGTTTAAACGATTCGCACGAAATGACTCGCTTCGCTCATCATTTCTCGCTCATTAAATTACCTACAACTTTTGCATAGCAGCGACATCGGTGGATTGAACCCAGTCCTCACCTTCCTCAATAGCACCTTGCAAGTCGTCCATGGAGACCTTGTCGTCCTCAACAACACAGTTGATTTGGAGCTTCTTGATACCGAAACCAACTGGGATGAGTTGGTGACCACCCCAAGTCAAACCCTCCATCTCAATACCCTTGACATGGGCCAACATCTCGTCGAGGTTGGTCTCGTCATCCCATGGCTTGACGTCAAGGGTGACAATCGACTTGGAAGCAGCCTTTGGCTTGGCAGCCTTCTTGGCGTTGTACTCAGCAAGTCTTTGTTGCTTCAACTTCTCAGCCTCCTCGTCGACTTCGTCGTCGTCAGAGCCAAAGAGGTCAACGTCATCGTCGTCCTCCTCCTCAGCAGGGGCAGCAGCCTTGGCGGAAGCAGCTGGCAAAGCCTCAAACTCCTCGGTGAAAGAGGCAATGTGGTTGAACCATCTAGAGAAGTCTGGGTAGGCCTTTTGGAAAGCCTTGTAAGCGGCAACGTCGGCCTGGGTGGCGGCAGTGCTAAAGGATGTGTGTTAGTCAACAGTGCGAAAAAGGTGCTAAAAACGTAAAAGTTGTTTGGCAACAGCGTTTGTCAGAAATCCGCACCCCGAAGGATACGATCTTGTTTATCACTCATGCTGCGGGTCTTGAATCCGCCTCATAAACATGGACCAAAGAATGTAATTCATCATCCCGACTGTTGCCCACTTTTGAAACAGTGGGAAACTTACCCTTCGATGTAGGACTTGTCGGCGAGGAACTCGTTGAGCTTAGCAACGGTCTCGATCTTGGAGAAATCAGAGAAAGACATTATGGCGGAATCTGATATGATGGAAGAGAAGAGAGAAGAAGGAGAAGAAAGAAAGAAACACACAACAGAGACCACAAGACGATTTGTACGATGGAAGAAAAAAAAAAAAAAGTTTGGAACGTGCTGAAAAATTTTTTACGGGCTGTGCCGGTCGTGAGGGGGTTACCCGGATGCCAAAGAGAGGGGAACCCCCTGAGTAAAGACAAGGGAAAAAGGGCAAAAAAACAAAAAAAAAGTATAACTAAACACACACAAAACCCTCTTTTGTTTGCTTTGTTCATCATCATCATCTTCCCACCATGACCGACCGTCCATTGCTCCCGCAAGGACTGTCGACCGCGCTGCTGGCGCGTCTGCGAAACAACACAAATCCACTGTACATTCCATCGCTCCCCGCGCGTGGGGCAAAACGATCCAACAGAGTGAATTACGCAGAGGATTATGACATTGATTTCGAGGACGACCAGGACGGCGATTACGACGAGGACGGAGAACGCGGGCTGAACCGGCCGGGAAACCCCGGCGGCGCGACTGCGCTCAACGTGTCGAACTACCAGGGCAAAGATGCCCCTAGAGAGCGGCCTCGAGCGGTGTTTAGCGAGTTTGAACAACTGGCCAATAGCGCAGCACCCGAATATCTTGTGCCGGTGAAGCTCAGCATTGAGGCAAACGGAAACCGCGTGAACGACTTGTTGATGTGGAACGTGAACGAGACGCTGGTGACTCCGGAACTGTTTGCGTCGGTGATGGTGCAAGAGTTGGAGCTGCCCAAGTCTAGCGAGACCAGCATAGTGAACCAGATCAAAGACCAGGTGGAAAGCCAGCGTGCGATTGTGCTGACGCCTGTGGCTCAATTGCAGCAGGAGAAGGAGGTGCACGCGATTCTGGACATTTCGATCAGTCTGGATAACCAGTTCTACGAGGACAAAGTGGAGTGGGATCTGTTGAACAGTTCAGTGACGCCCGAGGAGTTTGCTCAAACGGTGGTGGCGGACATGGGGCTTCAACGGGAGTTTCAAAATGCGATTTCGTTCTCGCTGCACGAGGCGATTTTGAAGCTTCGCAAAGAGTTTCTGGAGAATCCTCAGCAGATTTTGTTCAACAACGAGTCTCTGCCTCTTTTGAACCGTGTTTACCAGCCGTCGGTGAGACAGGACGGCGCTACAGGGGCGGCTGCCGGCTCGCCGCCGGCGATTGTGAATCTGGAGTTACAAGGGCTGCGTTACGACAACAAGAAGTATGGTGCGGACTTTGGACCAAAGGTGGAGACCTTGACGCCGTGGGAGATTGAGAAGCGGGAGATTGAGCGGGAGCGGAACATCAGACGACTTAAGAGAGAGACGATGCGTGTGAGTGGGATAGGGAGTATGATGATGGGGGGAGGAGAGAGGGGTGATAGACAGAAGAGGAGGTATGATGAGTTGGAGGGGACATGGAAGAATATGTGAACGAACGAGCGAGCGAAGCGAGTGAGTGAGTGAGTGAGTGAGTGAGGTGAGCGCGATAGAGGAAGTGACCAGTCACGAAACCGCGGATTGACATCACGCAAAGACGGGAAGGACGAACCCGGAGAATTCGAAATGGTCAATGTGTTACTAAGATAATCAGTGTATAAATAGGAATGACAGTTTCGATAAAGAAATGGCGAGTGATGCGAGATCAAACTTGGATTGCTGTACTCTGATCTGGGTGCTTAGATAATCAAGGAGGAGTGAAAAATTAGAGATCTGAGCGACTCACGAGGTGAAGTCACCGAAAACCACTTGGCAACGGGCTCGCTTTAGTCGCTTTTGCTTTGCTCGCTGTTGCTTTGCTTGTTGTTGCTTCGCCTCGCCCAAGACGTGTTCTATTTTTATATGGAAGGGGGTAACAATAGCCACAACCCCAACAATTAATGTATAAGGGAATGCGTCGAGGCACAGAAAAAAAAAAAAAAAAAAAAGAGTGATAAACGTGAACTACAGAGGAATGGCGAGG
>PPHT02000014.1:0-36970 GCA_003705115.2 Ogataea henricii
TCAAGCAAAGTTTTCACTGAGTGTGTCCAGAGTTCTGGAGGAACTCTGGACTTGCAAATAATATAAAAGGAGGTGTTTCCCTCTTTTATATGTTTTTAAGTTTTATATATTTGTTTCTTCTTGAGAGAGAGAAGAGGGAACTTACTTCAAGTACAACTATCATGTCTACCGTTACTGTGCCCCTAGCTAGAATTCAACACTTACTAAAGCTTACCAGAGCTTACTATTCTAGGGAGCTTGAAATGTTAGCTCCACATTACTTACTAAAACAATCTTAGTTCATAAAGAAGTAGGATCTCCCCCTTATCTGTTCTTTATTTGTTACACGATTTGTTCTTTTACGCTTGGAGAAAACTTCTATAATTTATTGATAACATCTTGACCCAGCTACTAGTCATGAATGTCCAGACAAAAAATACTGAAGTTCAACAACTTATGAGTACATGTAATCTGGAAACCACCTGAGAAGAAAAAGCTGAGAGGAGCTAAATGTTTTTCTTTTGGAATAAAGAGATCTTCAAGGTTACTCTACTTGGTGCATGATTGTCTGATTTCATGGCAACTGGCGAACTTCCTATTTCTCCCGAAAACCCAGCTTCCCTCGCAGATCGTGCACTCTTGTGCTTATGATCACGTGATTCACACGTTTCTATACTGTGACTGCTAATACACTGCACGAAGTCCTTGATGAACCCACTTGCCAAGGGAAGCTGATTCAGTTAACGAACCTTTATGGCTCGTTTGCTCCACAAGGGATGTGCACGAAGACTCAAGAAGTTTTTGAGCTGTTCACTCATCAAAAACCTCTACGAGATCTTGAGGCCTTAATGCGTGATATTATCAAAATGTTGAAAGACCAAGTTTCGTGCAACGAGTTTTTGGGATTTATGTTTCTACATCACGCTCGTTCCACCAAAGCAACCATGATGGTTTTTGCGAGTGGTGTTGGAGTTACTTTGGTAACGTCGTTCGGATGGTCAAGGATATTTTGAAACAGTCTGGTGCGAGCCCGACTAATAATGCTCTGGCTCTTACTATGGATGCTCGGACCTTCAGGGAGAAGTCCAAGAAGAAGCAGTCTGGCCTCCTTCGCCCTAGGTGTCTGCAGAAAGGTCACACTTAGGTTACTTGTCGAGCTCCAGCTCCTGTTGAGCCAACCGATGCCAAATCAGGCTCAGCGGCACACCTCGCTGATGTCCCAGCTGGCAGGACTTCCCACGGCGCTTGGATGGCTGCCATTCGCCAGTCTGGTCCTTTGGCTCATGAGTTGGTCAATTTTTGGGGCCACCGTCCATGTGACCGGATCTAATTTTCCACCTTTTCTCCTTCTGATGAGCAGTTAACAGGAGTCGGTGGTATTTCGTTACCTGCTTCTGGCAAAGGTAACATTATTGTACAAGACAACTATAGGCGTCTTATTACTGTTTCTGATGTCCTTTACGTTTTGGCTGCATGCCGAAACTTGATCTTCAATCAAGGTGCTGTTGCTAAACGTGAATCTTTTGCTTTTACCTCTGAGGGGGTGATTGATGTCACAGGTGGAAAAAATGATTATTGAAGCCAGGATGGTCTCTTAAGGACTGATCTGACTTTACAGCAGAACGTTGCTTTATCGGCCTCCCACATTAATAATCGTACCCCTCTGGATCGTGCTCCTCTAGCGGCGATGCGGAAACTCGCTTTTGAAGTGAATTCTGATCACACTTAAAAGAGTTGTGCTGTTGGTCACGTGACTAAAATCTTTTAGAAGCAACAACCTCTGAAAACATTGCACCTTTTGTTAAAGTTCAGTATGTCTTGTCTGAACATTCATGGCAAATAGTTAAATCAAGATGGTGTCAATAATATCATAAATGTATTCTCCAAGTATATAGGGGTTTCTTATGTAACAACCAAAGAACAGGTTAAGAGTAAATCTTACCCTTTTTTATACAACTCTATAGGAAGAAGTGAACATTATGAAGTACAACATTCAACCTCTTTGCAGTTGTTGGATACTGATGTTTCGAGACATTCCTTATTCCTGGGCTGGGGGAACAGCGTTAATTTTTGACGACTTTCAGTTTGGGGACATTGCGTCTGTACCTGAATCTCCTCGGGTACAAACAATGCGTCTCATGCTGTCTCTGGGTCACCTCAATTTACTGTTCCATCTCCTCAAGTGCACTCGGTTTGGGGTTCTTGAAATCCTCTCGATGGGGTTGCTGACGAGACCGAAATAGTGGAGTTAGTGCCGCCTCCCGAGCCCACGGTTCCTGTGCCTGCTGTCCGCATCGCCACCTCAAAGTCACAAGTACCGGTCGAAAACTCGTTGTTACTAGGGAAAAAGGTACTGACGCTCGTTCCTGCGAAGTCTGATGTTGCCACTCGTGGCCGCTCAAAATCAGGTGCTCGATTGTTACCAATGCGAGTATGGCCCGTGACCCTAAGAGGTCTTTTGTGTTGTGAGGTTAGTTAGTTCCAGACAGTTGTCGAGCTTACCAGTTCGCAGGTTCGAACCTGGAACAATCTAGAATGTTGAAGTGATAAAAGGTTCCGTGATTTACCGAAGGCACCGACCCAGGGATCGAACCCAGAACCTTCTAGAACCTTCTGTTACAGACTGGTCCTAGAGAAGAAGGTGCGTGACCATGACGATGGAACTTTCTAGACACTGAATGTTCGAGTGACTTGAGATGAATGCACACCATATAAGGAGGAGTTTGTTCCCACTTGGGACCATATGTGGAAACATCACAGAGATATATATAAAGAGTGAGGATAAAATATATTAAGTTTAGATATGAACTACAGCGAGGTTTCAACAACAATTCAACATTTTGCGGGGTTTGTTGTCACTGATGGTTCTGATCTCCTAACCACTATCAAAGACGCTTTGGCGAGGCCCGATGGCCGCTCCTAGAAAGGTGCCGCTGTTACAGAAATGCTGGCTCAGAAAGAGAATCAAACGAGGTCACTAGTGGATCTTCACCCTGGACGTAGTGCTGTTGGATGTCGCTGGGTCTCCATTCTCAAGACTGCCACAATCCTCCCCTCTATAAAGCACGGTCAGTAGCTCAAAGTTTTCGGCGAGTTCCTGATTTGGACTAAAATGAGACTTTCAGCCCAGTGCTCCGCTATGAGGGTATCCGTCTAGAGTATTAGTCTGTTGCTTGCTCTTGATGCTCAGTTTCTTCTGAAAACTCACCAGATGGATGTGACCATTGCGTTTTTGAACGGCGATCTGGCTGAAGAGGATTACATGCCTCAGTGTTGAGCGAGACTAGTTCGATATGGCTCTCATGTTGAATATGCGAGCTTTCCTTAATACCATAGTCTGTCCATCGAGAGGTTTGGGTCTTGTGACCCAGACCAGGGTTGATAGTGTGACTGTGGTCTTGGCTGTAAAGAAGTGTTTTCACTGAGCTTGTCCAGAGTTTGTGGAAGAGCTCTGGACTTGCAAATAATATGAAAAGAGGTGTTTCCCTCTTTTATATGTTCTTGAGTTTTATATATTTGTTTCTTCTGGGTTAGAGAAGAAGGAACCTATTTAGAATACAACGATCATGTCTAAAGTTACTCAGTCCCTAGGTAGGATTCAACACTCAGCCACCAGGATATGAAGTTGTCGGTCAGGAAGATGAAGTCTGCCGTCTGCAAAAGAGTCTCTAAGGATTGAAACAGTCCCCGTTGTGCTGGAGTAAGAATCTTGACTCTGCGCTGCTCAAGGCTGCATTTGTGAAGGCAATTTTCCGGTATGGTATTTACTCATACGTCAGCCCAGACTCCAGATCATGGATGTTTATCGCCCTCTACGTTGATGATCTGCTGCTCATCTCCCAAGACAATCGATTGGTTGCCTATGCCAAGAAAAGAATGTGGCATCTGAGTACACAATGAAAGACCTCGGCCTTAGCGAAACTTATCTTTGTATGGAAATCACTCAGGAGTCTGGTAGGGTGTCTCCTTCGCTTCAGCGTTACATCCATGATATGCTGCCTGGTTATCAAACGTTAAGCTGCGATTTAGTTGCTACTCCAGTTTTTCATGGAATTGATTTATCGTCCAAGGTCACTGCTGCTGTTCAAGTTCTTCAAGATCACTCCAATCATCGCAGCATAACAGGGAAGTTGAGAGTTGCAGCAAATGCCGTTCGTCCCAAGATATCGGATATGCAATTTCATTGATGAGCAGATATATAATGCACCAAAAAAGGTTCACATGAAAGCTGCTAAGCATGTGCTGAGATACTCGAAAGGAACTTAGCAATTGGTTTGACCTATACCTGTGGATCTGCGCTTGTACTTATTGAATATAGTGATGCTGATTATGCTGGAAGCAAAGAAGAACGGAAGTCTACTTCTGGGTATGTGTTCATCCTGGCTGGCTCTTCCATCACTTGGAGGCCCACAAAGCAACCGATCATCGCTCTGTCTACAACAAAATCTGAGTACATTTTGCGGCGCTGGGAGGAGCTGGTCTGGTTGAAGCAATTGCCCGATCAATTGCAAGTGACACTGAAAAAAGTTCCTGTCATTCATGAAGACAACACTGGTTGCATCGCGTTGGCGCAGCACCCGACCTCACATGACAGGACCAAACACATGGACGTTCGGTATCCTACATTCGGTCTAGGTTGGCAAAAGGGGCTTTTGGGTTGAAAGTGATGGTTACAGATGAGTTGTTCGCAGATGCGTTCACAAAAGGATTGGCCAAGCCTAAGTTGGTCCTGTTTAGAGACATGGACATGAATTCAATCAGATTGTGGACTATAGTAAGTACGAAATATTGCGAGGTACAATATTCAACAAAACTGTGATCGATAGGTCAATACCATAGTTTCAGAACAAGTGAAAACCCGATCGACAAAGTGAGTTCTTGCAGAAAAATAGTTGAGATCAAAGCCTTGTGATGGCTGCAAAATGCTTTACCTCCAGCGACTTACTGAATGTCAGATGACTTTTGACTGAGTATCTATGACTAACGACCGCTTTGGCTATAATCATTTCTTCATACAAACAATTGTAAAAAATGTTTTTTCCAGCTACAGTGGACAGATCTTGTCGGCCTGACCAGAAAACATTCAAAAAGTATTTTTTGAGTAATGTGCTTCACGAAGTTTTTTTTTTTTCAGATGTGTCGCTAATCATCTTGTGTTACAGCTTAGGTTTCCTGTGAAAGAACTTGAACCCCTGCTAATAATCTACCATCTGGCTCCATTATCTAAGACTTTTGGTGTCGAGAGTGCAAGTCATCATTTGAACATTAGTTAGTTCTCAAACGTTTTTGGGCATGTCGATTTTATAGACGTCTACTTTAGCTCGAAGAAAAAATCCTGTTATACTACAGATACAATTTTTACATTGACACTTATCAGCCATGGATGATGAGTCAAGAATTACACAACTTTAATAAGATGTGTCACTCTCAAACGAATGTTTCCGTTCATTCAAAAAAATGTATTGTACGTCGCAATGTTGTTAAATTTCTTAATCTCCACCTGCGCAGCTAGCCATTTTGAAACAACTATCATCTCAGAGAAAATGAGGAAACTCTTGAAGACCAGCTATTTGGCCTCAAGTATTCAAATCTTTTTTTCAATGCTCATCAGTCTCAACTTGGGTGTCTCTTGACTGTACATACATGGCTGATAAATGTTGAGATATAAATGCTTGTGTATCTGTATCTGTATAACGAATAAGTATTGTCTTCGACTGAAGTAGAGATCTATATAATCGCCACTGACTTGCCCAAAAATGTTTGGAAATTAACCAATGTTCAAAAGGTGACTTGGACCCTCGAAACCAAAAGGCTTCGATAATGGAGCTAAATGGCAGATTTGTGGCTGGAAATTCGGGTTGTTCAAGAGGCGATTTTAACCTGTAGGTTCAAGATGGTTAGCGACACATAGGAGGATAGGGAAGTGAACATTTTGAAGAACAGTTTTCAACAGTCATCAATCAAAATAACTGCCTATGAGTTGAATTTAGGAATAGCCCTTTGATTCAAGAATAGCTGTTTTGTCTTGGGCGAAAGAACCTTTTTTTCGACTCGAAACATGAGTCACCTTAGTCAGCCGGTTATCACAATAATACCTTATGCTACAGACTTCCCTTTCCTTGGAGTAATCGTGCGCGCAAAGGTACACGGGCTGTGTTTGAGAGCTCATAGCATATTTCCGAATGGCAGCTTCTTGGGTACTTGGCCATGCAGATGACACGTAACAATAGTGAGTGTCACTTCTTCATATCACGTAACCACAGTTATTAGAGCATAACTTGCGTAAATGGTTTAGTGGTAAAATCCAACGTTGCCATCGTTGGGCCCCCGGTTCGATTCCGGGTTTACGCAATTCTTTTTTTTTCTTGAAAAAAATCTTGAAGGCACTCGGAAGGCCGAGCAACACAAAAACAGGACCTCTTTGTGGTACAAGCCTATTTTTTGTGCCCATCTACTGTTTGGCGATTGGGTGTAGATTGCCAATCTTGAAACCCTGTAGACATGGCTTGTAGCAGAATCATTTTGATGGCAGAACCTAATGATTTATAGCAAATCGCTAGCAAGGGTTTATTATTTGAGTAATCTGTATCGGGAAGAGTGTGTGGTGCCTAGAGCCCATAGTGAGCTTCTGCGGTCCTAGAATGTGGCAAGGTGACCCTGTTCTGCGAAAGTTTCCAGTACTTGACAATGTGTAACTGCTGCCTGAGATAATTATCATGGACTCTAATTTCGCATAACTGAGGCAGAATGCGAAGTGGGAGGTGACCCTTCTGCACACTAATGAATGCTTGTGTATGTTTCTGGAGGGGTCTTCATGCAAAATGCAAGAATTCTAGGCTAGCATCACCTGCGAGGTTTTTGATTCCCCAGGTCGTCTGAACGGAAGCAGTCTTAAATTGGTGAGACAATTTTGCTCCGTTCGAAGTTTTGCGAGAACGAATTAGTCGCTCCTTGTGAGAAGCAAAAGAGTTGAATGAAGTAGTCCCATTTGGGCTCCACTCATAAGATCAGGCGCTGTATTTCTGAGCCCATTAGGGCGGTAGAGGGTAAAATCTTCAAAATCAACGAGCGGGAATAAAATTCTCTTACCCCAGCGTTTCAAAAGCTCTTTTTGGCTCTCTATCTTGTCTTCGAGAGCCAACGTGCCGAAGAATTGCACCGTAAAATCATCGGGATCTCCTTTTTACCATGCCAGAGCAGCGTTGAAACCAGATCAAGACCTCCACTCGTTGCATTGAGCACCGCATCACTCATACTCTTTCAACCATGGCCATCGTCTTCATCGACTTTTTGACTAGTAGGTGCAAAATCCTAGTGACCGAGTGATCAAAGACTTGGCTGCACGGCAAGGTGACAACTCAAAACTCAAACATAAAAAGCGTAAATGGTTTAGTGGTAAAATCCAACGTTGCCATCGTTGGGCCCCCGGTTCGATTCCGGGTTTACGCATTTTTTTGGATTTTTTTTTTCGGAAAAGTAGAGTCATGGGTGAGATCATGGCCCAACATAGAGATAATCTATACATTGGAATATGAATCCGTTGTCCACGTATATCTGGCCTGAGCTACCTAATCCTCTTCCAGTTTGCGGAAAATGGGCTACTTTGCCTAAAATGAGGGACAATCTGAGATTTTCTCCGTTGAGCTTCAGGATAGCTGAGACCACCCGGCCACCCAATGTAAGCTCTCACTTTAGACCCTTTCTTAAACCAAACAGTACGCCTTATCTATCTTGAGCGGAGAGCTATGAACCCTGACTCGACAAATTCAAATTGATAATGAATCATGCGGCATCGCCACTGCGAGTGGCATAGTAGTGTAGCGAGAAATCTGTGAGAAAAGAGGCAAGCAAGACCCAGTATGTTTTCCCAAGTTTTTCATTAAACATCTGCCTATGCCACGTTTAGTATGTTAACCCTGCTCCAAAAACCAACCGTACAATACAAACTTGCTAAAAAATCAAATATCAATACTTTCTGAAAGTTGGCCACTTATTTTGAGTATACTGATGAGGTCGAGGTCCAACATAGGTAAGCAACAAATCGATCGACGAACCACAAACCAAGGCTTTGAGCACGAGATATGCCTCGTCTTAGCATGTGAGATGAGAGATACCATGATGAATGTCAGACCAGACAGTGCTTGGTCTAAAATAGACATCAAAGCGGGTTAATAGTCTAGTGGTATGATTCCTGCTTTGGGAGCAGGAGGTCCAGGGTTCAATTCCCTGTTGACCCCTTATGATAATTTTTTTTTGCAACCTCAGGTTTTTTAGTTTTCTCTTTCACAGCCTGCAACATTCTCGTTTAGTTTTCACTGTACTCCACTGGGGTTACACAAGTGCGTCAGCGTACCGGTGTTGCGATAGAGAATGAAAGACTGTTGTAACTAGCTGCAGATGGCAATCAGTCTTGACTGGTTATAACGCTCACAGCACTTGCACTAGATAGTTTCAATTGTTGCTTATACAAGGAAATAATAAGATGATGACGTAAGCAATACGGTTAAATCGGATTAAGAGGAAAAAAAAAGCCTATTGTAAATTTTGGAATTGGCATGAAGACAGACAATATAAGTGGAGCTGTTTCTTCCTGACGGTGGAGTGTTACTCGTGAAGCAAGAGGCCTATTAAGCAGCGTTTTTCAGACAAATGAGTGAGAGTGCCGGAACTCCGCGTGTGATTTTTGTTCGCCATGGGTAAGTGGAAGATGAAAACGCGATTTCGTATCTTGGGAGTGAGAATCTAACACGATTGCAGGCAAACGGCGTGGTCGAAGTCTGGTCAACACACGTCTTCTACAGATATCGACCTGACCGAATTTGGTGTTGAGCAAATGAAAGCGACGGGGAAAGCTCTTATTGGAAACACTTCGACGAATCTGATTCAGCCAGAAAACCTGAAGGCAGTGGTCACCTCTCCTAGAACGAGAGCAATTCATACGAGGGACCTCCTTCTGGAGTCACTCTCGGAGGAGGAGCGGGAGAAGATTGACTTTTATGTGGATGAGGACATTAGAGAATGGGAGTACGGAGACTATGAGGGACTGCTTACCAAGCAGGTGAGAGAATTGAGAGCCAAGAGAGGTCTGGGAGATAAATGGGATATCTGGAGTGACGGTTGCGAGAATGGTGAGGACTATAAACAAGTGACGAAGAGAGTGGACGCCATCATTGCGAAAATCAAAGAACTTCACAGACCTTATTTCGACAAGAAGCAACCTTGCGATGTGATTGTTGTTGGCCATGGTCACATTCTTAGATGTTTTGCAGCAAGATGGGTTGGAGCGGAGATCAACAAAAACCCAAAGTTCATGTTGGACGCTGGTGGAGTTGGTGTTTTGAGTTACCAGCACCATAACTTGGAGGAACCTGCTTTGTATCTGGCTGGAGCGTTTGTGGTTCCTGCTGGAGAGAAGAGCGCAGACCTATAATACAAATTTTAATAGAGCACATAAAGTGTACAGCCCTGAACCATATTCGGCCTATTTTGAGATCCAAACGCTACTATAAATTTCTGAGCTCGTTGAGAAGTTCGTTCTGCTCAAAAGAATAGACCCGCTTTTGCGTTGCCGTATCAAAACGTGCACTCGATGTGAAATTTCGTTTCTTGGACTTGCCAGAGCCCGAATGACCTCCTCTTTTGCTGACCGACAGCGATTGGTACTGGAGGTCGAGCGGAGAGTACGCATACGTCTCGTCCAACGAATCTTTGGATAACTGTGGAAGTGTAGGCATTGGCGGCGGCACCAGATTCTGGCCAGGCTGGTAGTTGTATGCGTTCATTTGGTTTTGTATTTCCTCTATGGTGTTGTTCAAAGAGTAATTGTATGAGTTGTGTGGATTGTATTCTTCGTCGATTCTCGAACCGGCATTTGACAATGGGCCGTGTGGATAAACAGGTTCAACCTTGTCTCCAGAGTTCGGGTTCGTTATCAAGCTAAGACCCCCACGGGTAGCTTTCGATCTGGGAGAGGAGTATTGTTGGGCAGCGCCATAGTTTGCGCCGCCAGAAGCATTGAGGTTTGGGGGGCTGGCTGTGGAGTTGAGATTTTTCATGCTCTTGAAAGGAGAAAGTCTTTGTGAGTTTTCAACAAGCGGCTTCGAAGTCGACTGTTGTTGACCATGCTGTGGGGTCTGACTGGCAGATCCAATGGTAATGGTGCTCGACCTCCTATTGATTTTGTTGATCAACGGAGACAGAATCGCCAATCCCGAGTTTGACGTCACGGTAGCTGCCGGCGATTGTTCTGTTCCGTGATTCGAGGAGTGGAACGGCTCATAGTTGTTGATGAAAGACGACGAGTCTTTCAAAGAACCAAATGAAACATACTCGGTGATATTGTCCTCGCTGTTCTGCCCATTCACACTGCTAGAATCACTGACCACGGGAGTCAAACTGACGCTGGTTCTTTTCTTGCCCGAATGACCCAATGCAGCAGTATTGGGACTGTTGAGAGAGTCTATGGATTTCTTCAAGAATCCAGACACCCTGCGACCAGCGTGATTGATGTTCTCACTGGTCTTTTTGAAGATGGGCGCAATGATGTCGTTCGCGGTCGTGGACGGAGAAGAAACAGCAGGAAGAACTGGTGAGGTTGGGAAGTTTGGATCGTAGTACGGACTTTGAGGGTCTGTCGAGCCTGTCATGGAAATCAGAGAAGTCATGACCCCTTCATCGTCGGATTTTTTGGCCGAGTTCTGTTGCTGCTGTTTCCGAGGAGTGACTGGCGAAATGCTGTTGTAATCTCTCACGCTGGTCGAGAGAATCGGAGTATTGGACGAGTTGTAAATTCCCGAAGCGCCTCCCGCGGTTTGCTGGTCACCTTCGGTCAGACTGTTGCTGAGCACGAAAACACCCCAGACAACGAAGATGGTGCCAAACAGAATCAGTACGCCGTTCCACCCAAGAACCTCTTCCCATTGCTGGTAGAAGATCATCCCGTTTGAGATGTTGGTGATGTTGTAGACGCAGAAAACGAGGGGATAAAGGATGGACGTGGAGATGATCTTGAGACCCTGGTTCAAGAGGTACAGCTGCGACAGACACAGCGTGAAGAACGCCACCAGAAGGAAATAAGTGGTTGGGTTGTTGAGTTGTCTGATTTCATGGTTGACAAACGTGAGGATCAGGATCTCAATGGCAGACTTGGCCAGCAGCAACGAATGGGCCGAGAGTATTCCGGAGCAGGTTCCATAGAGGACTCCCTGGATGAAACGTATGGATTCTATTGGACAAGAGGTTAGGCTCAACCATGAGTCCAAGAGCACTTTTAGCAGGGAAGAAGCGTGTGTGAGAACCAGCATTTTGGCGTGATGGAGACAAAACTCCAGCGAAGTTTGCGGCTGGTCCTGGGGCTCTTCGCTCTGTTGTTGCAGGATGAGCCGGTCAATCTTGCCTTTGAAAGAGGTGATGTTGTCGATGCTTCTGTGCGATCTGTCTGCCTTTTTTTTCAGCCGGATCTCGTGGTTTGCCACTGCGATGAACGCGAGCAACAGGGAAACAAACGCGAGGTCGAGGGTGAGCCAGGAGATGAAGCTTTTCTGGCGCAGAAGCTCGAGGAACTGTTTCAAGTCGTACTCGGGCTCCTTGAGCGCTCCGCCGTAGTACGCGATAAGAAAGGCACCGAAGCTCACGAGCAGCGTTCCGACAAGCGAGTACAGCGTGAACTCCTCGTTCATGATGAGAGCGTTGAAGATGGTGTTGAAGACCAGTCCTATTGATTGCAGCGGACTCAAGATGATGAGCGGAAGAGTCGAGATCTGGATACTGGAGCCAAACACGTTTGAAAAGATAAACAGCAGGAACCCCACGTGCCAAAGCGAGCGCTTGTACGGCGAGGCGACCGAGTCATTGAAGCTGGAATGCTGGTGTATGAGATGCGATTTGCGCTGTAATATGAGTCCAATTGACTGGCAAGCGGAGGAAAGAATGCCCACCGTACAACCGATGGCGATTTTATTTCTGGACACAAACCCGCCCGCAGGCGATTTGAGCACTTTGAGTGCTCTTAGCGGCTCCACCATGTTGAGGCCAGCGGTTGGTGTTGTTTGCGCTTGATGTTGAGGTGTCACGACCAAAGAGGTGTGAATTGGTACGGAATGTTTGTTTCCTGCCAAGTGTAGAGATGTGTCGTGTGCAAAGAGCCGTGTGTGCCGGACACATACAACGCTGCAAACTTTCGAGAAGGACCAAAGAGGGGAAAAATAGCGAGTTGTGTGTCTTTTGTAGAACCCTCAAATTGACAGACAGCCTTGTTGATTTAAATCTTTTTTTTTTTTTTGGATTTTTTTTTTTGGTTTTTGTATATTTTTGTGATTTTTTTCCTGCTAAGTGTCTCACCACCCCAAATTTGGGGTTATTTGGTTGATTTTTTTTTATTTTTTCAGACGTTTTTGGGACAGCCCCATTCTGGAGCCCACCACCATGCCCGAGATAAGAAAGTACCTCGACAAGAGTCTCGCAAGGCTGCACAGCACAGACCCGGCAGCGGTCCGCCACGGGCTGCAGATGCTGGAGGCGCTGTTCAGCCGACTGTGTCTCGCGTCGCAGGCCAGAGGTGAGCACACGGGCACGGATTCGGGCTCAGAGTCGAGCCTGAATGGGGCGGAAGGGGCGGCCGCTACCGCGGGTCCAGCCGCGAGCGCCGGCTCCGCCGCTCGGAAATGGAAGATCCCGGGGAGAAAAGACCCAGTTTTTGGCGAGTTTGTGAGTCTCCAGGAAGGGTTCCAGTACAACGTGGCGTCGAACTCGTTGCTGCTGCTGTGCCGTTTGGCCTCCGATCCGCAAGTGTCGCCGGATCTGGTGGTTCTGAACCTCAAAGTGCTCCAGGGCTGTCTGCTCTTGCACCCGGAGTCGCGGTCTGTGTTTGTGCGGGAGGCAAACATGCAGACTCTGCTGTCGTTGCTGGACCCACAACGCCCGTCACAGGTGATTGTGAGCACGGTTCCCGCGATGGTGAGCTGTCTGGTGCGGAATGTGCCGAACCTGCGCACCTTCGAGAAACTGAACGGCCCGGGAATCGTGTGCAACCTACTGAAATACAAACCTGCGGCAGACAGCGTGAATGCGCAGAGTTGGAAAGACGTGCAGGTGAAGATTCTGGAGTTTTTATTTTTCTACCTCATCCCCGAGACACAGGACGTGTCGCGGGCAAAAGAGTGCGTTTACAAAGACGGGTACACGCGCAAGGGCATGGAGGAGAAGCTGAGTGTCTTGAATTGCTATTTGAACAAGAACGTGACCGACGGTCTCGTGAGCGAGCTGCGGGACAGCAAGCCGTTTGGGAACATGAACATCGAGTGGTGAGCACCACTCAGGGAACGCTGTCGGCGTCGCTCAGATGACGAACGTACTCGAGGTGTTCTGATTTCGGGTCCTGTTGTGGCGCAGATCCGGGTTCTGGAGGGGACGTGCCCTTTTTTTGCCACCTGCTTTGCAGAGCTGCGAACCGTCTCTGGACGCCATCCCAGTTGACGTAGACGACGCGAGCGGCGAAGTAGGCTACCACCGACGCGACGAGCATCACACAGAGCAGGTCTGTGGTTTCTCGCGAGAGAAACGGCTTGGGGGCTGCAATGGAAGCGTTCATGGTGGAGTTGCGGGCAGCCGAGGTTGGGCCCATTTTTCTGGCGGTGCTGGTGCGGTACGCGGTGGCCAATGTGGTTCTGGCGGGCTTGAGGGGCTCAGGGTTCATGTTCAGCGAGTGTGTAGAGCGGACAGGAAAGGAAAGGAAATGTGTAGGGGTTGTTGGTAGTTGAAAAAAGGAGCATTTTTTTAAGAAAAAAGTGATCCCTTGTAGGGGGGCAAACAACGGGCAGATTTTTTTTTCTGTCTCGGTCACGGGGCGAGCGGTCACGTGGCGCGGTGCGAGACTGCTCACGCTTGCGCAAGTCACGTGACCCCGCGAGGAAACCCGAATTCGGAGTCTGCTTATCACGTTTTGCGAAAAAATTATTCGGATTCGACTTCGGTCATCTGGGGTACCGACGCATAGGATTGGAGCCTGAGAGCAGAAAAAAAAAAAAAAGGGCTGTGACGGGGGCGGCCAGGTGAAGCGGGAGAGGTGACCGCCCAGGCCGCCCGGCGCGCAGGCCGGGCCAGGCGCCCCGTGGTCGCGGCCGCTACCGCAGCCAGCGCGCGGGCTGGCTGACGCGGCAGGGAGTTTTTTTTCCCTGATCTCGAGATAAATTAACACACTCTTTTCCGTGTTGTGTTTCCTTTCTTTCCCCCAACCCCCCCAGCAACCATCTACACACAAACACCACCGAAATGTTGAGACAACTTGCAAAGAGAGGCCTGAGCCAAAGCTCGTTCAACAGAACCTTCGCCACCACTGTGAACGAGAACTTTCTTCCAAAGAAGTACGGAGGAAAGTACACTGTGACGCTGATTCCTGGAGATGGTATTGGAAAGGAGATCACCAACTCTGTGAAGACGATCTTTTCCGCTGAGAAGGTTCCAATTGAGTGGGAAACCGTCGAGCTCTCCGGAGTGGAAGGTTCCGAGTCTCAGATTGACGAGGCTGTCTTGTCTCTCAAGAGAAACAAGGTTGGTCTCAAGGGTATCACCTACACCCCAAGCTCTCCGTTTGCCAAGTCGCTGAACGTTGCGCTGAGAAAGGAGCTCGACATCTACGCGTCGCTGGTGCTGATCAAGAACATTCCTGGTGTTCCATCGAAGCTGCAGGACATTGACTTTGTCCTGGTGAGAGAGAACACCGAGGGTGAGTACTCTGGCCTGGAGCACCAGTCTGTCCCGGGTGTTGTCGAGTCGCTCAAGATCATGACCAAGTACAAGACCGAGCGTATCGCGAGATTTGCGTTTGACTTTGCCGTCAAGAACGACAGACAGCTTGTCACCGCCATCCACAAGGCCAACATCATGAAGCTTGGTGACGGTCTGTTCAGATCCACCGTCAAGGAGGTTGGTGCTGGCGAGTACCCAAGCATCGAGGTCAAGGACATGATTGTCGACAACGCCTCCATGCAGGCTGTTTCCTACCCACAGCAGTTTGACGTGATGGTGACTCCAAACCTGTACGGTTCCATCCTGTCCAACATCGGTGCCGCTCTTGTTGGTGGTCCAGGTGTTGTTCCAGGTGCCAACTTTGGCCGTGAGCACGCCGTCTTTGAGCCAGGTTGCAGACACGTTGGTCTCGACATCAAGGACAAGAACATTGCCAACCCAACCGGTATGATTCTCTCCTCCACCATGATGCTGAGACACTTGGGTCTTGACGCTTACGCCGACAAGATCTCTGCTGCCACTTATGCTGTTCTTGCCGAAGGTAAGACTGTCACTCAAGACATTGGTGGTAAGGCTACCACCACCGAGTTTACCGACGCTATTCTCAGCAAGTTGCAAGCTTAGGTATATAGAGACGTGTATTAGATGAATTGATTCTATACGAACGACGAGCGAATGACGAGCGAAGCGAATGACGAGCGAAGCGAGTCGTGAGTGAGTGAGTAAGCGAGTAAGCGAGTAAGTAAGCGGGTAAGCGGGTAAGCGTGTAAGCCATTAATTCAGTGAAACGAGCCAGTGGAACGACCACGATTTGTCAATGACATTGACCCCTCTCACGTGACCCCTCTCACGTGACCGATATTCTGATCGCACCTTTATACATATTTTTTTATTATGTTTTTTTGCCCTTGTGCGGAAATTGAACTCAAGATAACAGAAATCTTGTTTCCCACTGGTTTGCCCCTCAGTATTGCTCCCCTTGTTTCACTCCCATGTCCGTTGATCTGCTGAACTCGGTGGATTTCCATCTCCAGCTCAAGAAGTCGCAGTTCAAAACGCCCATTGAGGTGGTGAAGAAGAATTTCAAAAACATACAGAAACTTGTGGAGAAACACAATGCGGCGATGGAAAAACAAACCAACCTCTTGAAGTCGGCCGCCACCAAAGCTGCACGTCTCGCAGTTGTGGGGAAGATGATTCAGCAGCAGCAGACGTTTGTGCGGAAGCTGGAAGCCCGGGTCCGACAGCACAACGAGTTTGTGGGCCGATTACAGTATCGGCTCGAGAGGCTTGAGCAGCTCAAGAAACTGAATGAGGACAACGAGGCAAGAAAAAGCAACAGAGAGCTTACCAGTGACCTGGCGGCTTTTTACCGCGAGGAAATCAACCTACTGGTGATTGATTACCTGCTGAAAACATCTGTCACGAACGTGTCTCCGCAAACGATGAGCCAGAACTCCGGGGTGATGCTGGCACGCAAACTCAAACTGGACCGGCTCGTGGACTACGACGTGGTTGTTCAAGGGCTGAACATCTACAACGAGATCCGACTCAACAAAAACCTCAAGATCCTTGTGGATTGGTGCACCGAAAACAAGAAAAGTCTCAAAGCAATCAAGGAGCAATTGAATCTAGAGTCGAGTCTGGAGTTCGAATCGTATTTCCAAAGCTTCATCGAGAGCGTGAAAGAAAACAGACTGTTCGATGCATTAGAAATCGCCAACAATCATCTCATCAACTACATGGGCGAGACTCCCGACAGTTTGAATTTCGAGAAAATCTCATCTGGTGCAGCATTGATCTGTTGGAACTCGCTTAGCCTGAAAAAACTGTTTTCCCAGGCCGAAGGTGAGACCAGCAAGAGCTCAGAAAAGGACCCGTTGTCTTACTACGATCAGAATTCCAAAATGATGACTCAGATAGACGATAACTTGAAACCTTATAGGGTTCTGTTGGACGACGTGAGGTGGACAAAGCTGGCAGATGTGTTCCTACTCTATTTCAACTCGTTGTACGGGTTTGACCACAATCTGCAGACGCTGGTGCTGTTGAGCATCGGCTCGAGTGTTTTGCGAACTCGGTCCTGTGTCCACCAGGACGAGGCTCACGACGAAGAGAAAGAGGTTGACTTCGAAGACTATCTCAGCTCCTCCAGCAGAAGCGGAGACACACAGACGGCTTTGAACAACGAGTGTCCGATCTGTTCCATTGACCTATATGAGCTGACAAAAGATCTACCGTTCTCGCACCAGGTGAAGTCCAACATCTACGAGAATGCCGTCATGTTGCCAAACGGGAATATATACCAATACGACAAGCTTGTTCGCATGAACAGAAGGATGAATTCAAGCACGATACCCGAGCTTGCAAACACTTCATTGCCTTCGTCGGCCTCGTCAGATGGGATTTTTGAGAAATCCGATCATTTTAGCGGTTTGGACACTGCTGTGAAAGATTTGAATGAGTTCAGGATCAAAGACCCAATGACCGGAGAGGTTTACTCGAAGAAGTCAATTGTCAAAGTTTATCCAACTTGACAGATTGAATTGATTTGCTTTTTTTATGATGATGATTATGAAGACCTACGAATTCTGTTTTTTGTAGCAGGTTTTGCGGAAAAACTGCCATCGCTGCTTTTTTTTTTTTTTTTTTTTTTTTTTATTTGGGAATTTTTTTTTTTTTTTCAGCATGATAATTTTTTTTCTAACTCTTTGATACGAATCAAAACGGTTCCTTTTTGACTGGTTTTGTTGAGCCTAACTTTCGAAATGGGCAAGAAAGGCGGCAAGTCCAATCGAGCAGGGAAGGGTGCTCTTGCATCTGCTCTCAAAAGATATCAGGTGGTCTCACAGATAGCAAAAGCAGAGAAAGTCAAGCAGGATCAGAAAGCTCTTTTGTTGAAAAAAAATGGAAAGTTAGATAAGCCCCAGCAAGAAGCAGCCAAAGGAGCCAAAGGAGTCAACCCGGAACCCGAGACCTTACAACAAAAGCAACAGAAACGGTTTATTCCATTTTTGCCCGAAGAGAAGGTTTTGTTGGTTGGGGAAGGCGATTTTTCATTTGCTTTGAGCATTGTGGAGGCTGGCTACATCGATCCAGGTAATTTGATCGCTACATCCTTTGATTCCATTGACGAACTTGATGCCAAGTACCCACAAGCAAAAGAGAACGTTGAGCGTTTGAATGCTAAGGGAACGAAAGTATTCCACCAAGTTGATGTGACGAATTTGATAAAGACGCTGAAGTTGGTTTCGAATTTTAAAAAGAACAGAAACAAGAACCAGGAAGTCTTGGGAACAGATAGAATCGGACTGATCATGTTCAATTTCCCACACACGGGTAAGGGGATCAAAGATGTGGACAGAAATATAAGAGTGCACCAGGAGCTTATGCAGCAGTACTTCAAGAATTGTCGAGAACTGTTCATGTTGATGCAAGCAAACAGGGAGTTCAATGGCAAGAAGCAGATAGATACCTCTTACTTTGAGTCTGGGTACTCAATAGATGGGCTCAACAAGAAGAAAGAGGAGGCTTTGAGAGAGAATCGTATAGCCATTTCGGTGTTTGAAGGTGAGCCATATGACTCGTGGCAGATCAAAAAGCTTGCTCGGTACTCGATCAACTACAAAGTTGAACGGTCTGGGAACTTTGATTGGACTGCTTTCCCTGGGTACCACCATCGGAGAACAAACAGCATGAAAGATACGACGAAAGCTGCTGATCAAAGACCTGCACGTATCTACGTGTTTGAGAAGTTTAGAGACGAAAAGAAGAAAAAGGTTGAAAGCAGCGACGACGAGTCCTGAGCGCCAAGAAATAGCCGCAACTGTGTACACTAGAGAGACGGGTATTGAAAGCACAAGTCTAAGGAGCTCCTTTGCTGTTCACTGCGTGAGGGTGGCAGCTTTCTGAGTCCAGGCATTCTCTTGGGACGAAATGAGGTTTTGGAAAATCCATTTTCCAACGGCATCGCGAGTGATTGACATGCCAATGGCGACGTTTTCCCGGGTTCCTGAGATCGGGTCTTCAGAACTAGAGCGAACCGGGAAATCATTGACGGAATCGGTGAGCAGAGTTGGACGGATAACCGTCCAATTTTTCTCCAAAGACTTGTAAAGCGCATTTTCCATAGCTATTTTATCTTCGTGCGGCTTACCCAGCATGACTTTGTATAGCGGATAGTAAGACCACGGAATATCGCGTCCTGCCTTGCTGAATCCCGTGGTGCTGATTGCGGCAATACGGGGCTCACCGGCCAATCCATGAGCACGGGCACTTGCTAGTGCTTTCAAAAGAGACTCCATGGCCTCTTCGCACACGTGAGGATTATCGAGCCTCCACTTTGAAAAAATGAACACTCCTCCGATCGAAAAAATAACGGCATCAACGAGTTTCCCGGCCTTAGTTGGGTGAGCCAGACACGTTTCGAGAACTTCAGTGTCGTAAACATCGCCAGGGACAACTTTCAAGTTTTCAGGAACACTGTCTTCGAACTTATCTGTGAGTTTCTTCGGAGTACGACACAGGGCGGTGCACATGTAGCCTGCATTGAGACTCTGTTTGAGGGCTGAAAAGCCGCATCCTCCTGTTGCTCCCAAGAAAAGAACTGCTATTTGTTCTGTCATAATGGTTGTTTTGTTTACTGCAATTTGGTATTTGGGTTCAGTGTAGGGAAAATCGGGGCGAGTAAACTGCTTTAAGTAATCCTACGGAATTCGGTTTTCGATAAGGGTAATGCGGCGGAGCCAGTTTTTTTTTTTGTCGTTTATTGCGGGGTTGACTCAACTTACCTAAGCACTCAGATTTTGGGGAGTTTCCGGTAGAGCCGGAAACCATGCGAAGTTTTTCCAGCTTGGATGGAAAGGAAAAAAAAACACTAAGAAAAAAAAACCCACCAAAGAAATTGGTAGTCCGGGGAAAACACTGTCCCAAGAAAACTCAGCGTCACACCGCCAAAAGCAATGGGAGACACCAAGAGCCACCGAAAATCGTACCTGGCTGGCACTCGTGCCAAATTGGGCTTGCTGGGCGAGAAGTTCGAGAACCGCACGGCAGAGTTTACGAGACGACCGGTTTCTGACGGATCTGGATCTGCGACACCGAGGTCTTCGATGAGTAGCAGCAGCCGACCAAGCAGCGAAGTACACACGTCCAGGCCTGTGGGCTCTGCAGAGGCCGAGAAGCTGGCGATTCAGGCTCTAAGAGGTCAGAAGTTTTGGAAGTACCATATTCTGCAGCTGAGTCAAACGGAATTCTACCTGTCTACGAATCCGGACAGCCGGCACAAGTTTGTGCGGCCTGCTCCGGGTTACTACGTGAGCTTGGAGGTGAGCAGCGGGAACAACAGGCGGTACCAGACGGCTTCGAACAACGGATATCGGCTCATGTTCACGCGTCAGAGTTATCCTGTGGTGCGATCTGAGGACGGGGACGAGGCGGATTCGGTCACGTTTGAGCCTCCACGCGCATTCATAGTGGAGAAAGAAGCGTTTTCGAGCGGAGGGAAGTACCGAGTTTCCGGCTCGGCTTGCAGTTACGTGAGCAGAAACGGGCTTGTGGCGGCTGCTCCGCACAGAAAGGAGGTTGCGATGACGCTGGAGAGCGCTCCAAACAGCGTGAGCAAGCACGGGATGTTGATGGAGGCGTGCTACAAAGCGTCAAACGTGCGCGTTTGTACTTTGAAAGAGCGGAAATCCACAATTTTCAAAAATAAAGTTGACGGAATCAAGCTGTCAAAAGACGGGTCAGCGTATTTTTTCGACGATTCGCTGGGTAAGGGTGTTTGGCACGAGTCTCTGCTTGGACTTTTCCGGCCATGTGAGCGAGATCTAAAGACCAGGATCACCAAGAAGATGCTGTCCAAGAAAGAGTCTTTTCAAAGCTCTGTGCGGGACAGCGGCGACGAGGACCAGTTTCTGGAGCTGGACGAAGCGGACGACGGCGAAACGACGTACTACGTGTCGCGGGACGGGCTGATCCAGCGGCACCCACAGGACGACTCGCCCAACGACTTGAAGCTCGGATGGGTGACGATCTACGACAAGCCGGGCTACTTCGGCGCTGTTGACGGCCGGTGGGAGACTGTGTTGGGCATGACGTTTGCGGTGGGATTCGAGAGTCTTGTAGAGCGGTACACGCGGGAGGGCGTAGAGCGGTAAGGGAGCGAGGGAGCGAGGGAGCGAGGGAGCGAGGGAGCGAGGGAGCGATAAGCGAAGGGGAAAAAGATAAAAATAAAACTTCAAAACCGGAGTTTTCCGGTCATGACACATCGCCAATTGGCAGCCAGCCCGGAAACATGTGTCAAGCAAATGCGTCCGACGGAAATTAATTTTTTTCCTGATCGGGACTCGAGATATCAGACACGAAATCGAGCCCTTTTTGAGGGCAACAAAAAAAACAAATGATGTTTTGTTTGCTTTATCGCCACCGAGCTTCTTCTTTGTTCAGTTGCACAATTATAGACTTTTATACAACTTTAGACAGCCAAAATGACACAAACTCCAAAGAAAACCATCTGCGTGTTCTGCGGCTCTTCTTTCGGCAACGAAGAGGCGTTTTCAACCTCAGCAACACAGCTGGGGAAACTGCTCGCCTCCAAGAACTACGGACTCGTTTACGGCGGAGGAACCACAGGACTCATGGGTCTGATCGCCAAAGCGGTGGCGTCAAGCGATGGCTACGTGCACGGAATCATCCCAGACGCGCTTGTGACGAAGGAAAGAGACGAGAATTTGAGCGTGGAGGAGATCAACAAGAAGATCCAAAGAGACGTTGAGAACCACAAGGGCGAGACCCCGCTCGACGATAGCTACGGAAAAACCACAATCGTGTCCGACATGCACACACGCAAGAGAATGATGGGCCAGGAGGCAGACGGCGGGTTCGTGGCGATGCCCGGTGGGTTCGGGACGCTCGAGGAGATCATGGAGGTGACCACTTGGTCGCAATTGGGCATCCACAAGAAGCCAATCGTGCTCTTCAACGTCGACGGCTTCTATGACGACCTCATCCGGTTCCTCGACAAGGCCGTTGAGTCTGGATTCATCTCCAAAAACAACAGACTGATTGTCACTGTGGCCTCCACTCCAGAAGAAGTGATTGAGAAATTGGATAACTATGTGGTTCCAGACGGAAGGTTCAACCTCTCGTGGAACAATGAGCTGAGTGACAAAAAATGAGCCCTGCGCGATCATCGCTACAAGAACAAGAAATACAATACAAAAACACCTACTGAATGTGAAAATGCGAAAGTCCTTGTACAGAGGTTCTGTACAAAAATCCATGGAAAGTGACGAGCCTGGATTGCTCGTCATTTGCCTGTGCAAAGAGTCGTGGAACAACAACTTAAAATCCATATGGCAGCTCCTCGAGCCGGACCCTTCATCCACAGACAAGGATCTCAATAGTATGTTTTAATATAATCAATACTGTCAACACACTGAGCAACCGTCATCTGTCTAGGTCCAAGAATCTTGCTAACTTCAATACCGGCGTTAACGGTGGACAAGTACGCGTCGTGCTCGAGGATGAGTCCTCCTCCGCCTCTGGCCTTCCATGTTCTGGCATCGCTATAGATTGCGTCGGGGGTTCTAGAAGGAGGAGTGGTTTCCATTTTCCAGTCAAACATGTCGTAGTCCCACAGAACGGCCTGCATACCGAACGCCCGGGCAATGGCTCTGACTCTGTCGTCAACGCCTCCGTATGGAGGTCTGTACCACTTTGGAATGTGACCGCCGGTGGCATTCATGGCCCAAATGGACCATTCGAACTGTGCGATGATTTGCTCATTGGTCAGCGAAGGAAGGAACTTGTGCGACCAGGTGTGGCATGCGAGCAGATGGCCCTGGTTCTTGATTTGGTTGTACACTTCTGGATATCTCACCACGTTGATTCCAACGGTGAAGAAAGTGGTCTTGTGCTTCAAGTTGGCAAGCAGCCGCGGGGTGTACGGAGAAGGTCCGTCGTCGAACGTCTGCGAAAGCACAGGACAGGTGTAGGCGTCGTCGTAGGAAATACACTTGTAGCAATCGAAGGAGCAAGTGTTGCGGTCGACTGGACATGTTCCAGCGGGACGCACAGCAATTTTTGGCAGCTTGGAAACGTCGATGAAGTCCAGCGGAATGTAGGGTGGCTCTGGGCCGGGCCACTCTTTGAGCCCGGTGAAGTGGGTGAGCCAAGATGGGAACGGTGTTGTGGCCAATATCGAAACGTTATACGCTGGGAGTTCGGTGAAAGTGTCGGCTTCCGGTGTGCGAGTCAGCGATTGGTGATGTTGGAGAGGAACAGATGGCGAGGCTCCGTCGAGGATCAACGCCTCGGACGCCGCGAGTGCAGCACAGAATGCCTGGCCCAGCACGCTAAGTTTTAGTCTCATATCGAAAAGGGGATAGATTTGGAAAAGAAGGATCAGCCGCTGGCGTGAGAAGAAATTTCAGTACAACGTGTGCTGATGGATGTCGGCAAATAACACGCTTGCTGGTGGTCAGTGGTGGTGCTATAGAGTAGACAAAAGGAATAGGGAAAAGAAGCATTAAGTAACATAAATATCTCGAAATTAAACGCCATCTCCAATGGTTTTTTTTTTGTTTTTATAAAGTTTTTGGTAAACTTTGGGGTTTTTTTTTAAATTTTTTTTTTTTTTAAAGAGTTTTTGTATTCTCATCCCGTGTCTGTGGCTGGTGCGCGCTGCTTCAAACGTTCTAGTATTAGTGACCTGCCCCGTGGTTCCCCCCGCTACTGCTCCCTTTTGTGTGGAGACTGCTCTGTTCTGGGAATAGCGGGCCCCGGCTGGATGCACAGGGGCGAGATGTCCTCCATCAACTTGTCGCTGGTAAAACTGTCTTTTCGGGCAACGGGATTGAACGAGTAGTTGGCAAAGTTGGGCGAACCGCTGCCAGCGACGGCTGCAGAGTTTGTGGCGTTGACGCTGGCAGTGGCGCAGGCGCTGGCGCTAGCACTGGCGCTAGCAGATTTCTTTCTTGTCTTTGTTGTGCGGAACTCGGCGTCTACTGTGGCGGTGCCAAACTGTGGCTGGAGAAACTGTGGCTGAAGCGCCTGTGGCTGAGGGTCGTGGAAAGTCATCGCGCCAGGCACAGAAACGCTGGGCAGCCGCTTTGAACTTGCTATCGAGCCACTGATCGTGGAACGTCTCTGGCTCGATGATCTGCTCAGAGACGACGAGGTCGAGCCCGTCGACGTGGAGCCTGTCGAGGCGGGCATCAGCTTCGAAAGCTGCTGTTTGAGGTGTTTGTTTTCCTCTTTGAGCGTCTGGATTTCCTTCATGAGTCTCAAAACAATCCCCTCCTGCTCTTTCTCCATCACATCGATCAAGTTGTCTGGACTGAGGGGTGCAGCAACGCCGGCGCCGCCCACGGAGGACCGTCTTGAGCGGGACGACGAGGCTGTAGAGGAGATCGACGAGTGCGGAACGCAGTCGAGCTTGCTGAACGTGGGCACGTACGACGTCTTGGGACTGGTTGACGATCCCATCACAGGGGCAATCTTGGGACTTGTCAGATGTGTATCTCCGTAGCTTGCGTCCGACGTGGACGGCAATCTGTTGGGGAGAATGTGCCTGTTGGCTGTGATTGGTTTATTGAGCTGTCCTGCAGACATTCTGGGCGACGATGGATCCATGATTATTGGGTCTTATTATTTTCCAGTAGCAATACAATAGATATTGTCAACACATTTATTAGAGATCAGATGTCAAAAAAAATGAAACCATTTCAGCAATGGCGGGGACGCGCGCCAGATTCGCGGGGAAGCACGGGGTGACGGGTGGCGGAGCAAAGGGGCGTAGCAATTTTGGGATGAAAAATCGTCGCGTCGTCGCGTCGATCGACGCACGAGCGAAGCGAGTGATGCGACAGAGTAGGCCTCGCTCGCTCCACTCCACACATAGGACACAACCCAAGCAAGCAAATCAAAGCGATTCCGGATTCCGGTGAAGACCGGTGGAAACCGGCTCAACAGTCACCAACCTCAGCCGACTGGCCCACTTTGGTCGCTTATTTGCTCGCGTTGGTCGCTGATTTGCTCGGTCGCTGATTTGCTCACTTTGGTCGTTGATTGGTTCACTATGCCCGTCTCGTTGCCCTCTCATTACTCGCTTCGCGAATCGCTTCGCCAGTCGCCTCGCTCGTGATGGACATCCTCATCCTCCCCACACGAGCACTGTGCTGCGCTGCGTAGTCAAAACACACCGGATAGTTCACTTTGGCCGACGAAAGCCGCACCCGCCGAACGTACTGGTACAGCTTGTCGTCTCTGGCCCAGTCTGGCTCGTCCAGCTCGGAGTACGTCGGCTTGGCCTGTTGCAACAGCGGCGTCGTCTGGTCCGGAGACGGCATAGAGTGCACCGACGACGCGTTGGAGTCGCGTCGCGACGGCGGTAGCCAGTACTTGCGGCCGTCGGACGAGTAGCGCAAGCCGTCGTAGATTTTTTTGTTGAGCGTCGAGGACTGTGTGCGGATTTCAACGTCGTTGACAGAGTCAAAGTTGCGGAAATTGTACGTGTCGCCGTACAAAGTGGTCATTTTCAGGTCCCAGAGCAGGTCCCCGATACGGATGCAGTCGCAGAGAGCGACCGAGGTCTGGAAACGCGCTGCTTCAGGCAGAACTGTGGCTGTGAAGTCTGTGTATGGGAACGAAACCCAGTGCAAAAAGGCGAAAAATACCATCTCCAGGCACAGCAGAGCGTTCTGGATGTCTGAGGCAACGTCGGAGCCCGAGTTGGGCTCGGAGCCGACCGGAAGCCAGTCCAGTCGGCTCACAACAGCCAGAATCAACCCTTGCCAGTACGAAGCAAAAATGATCAACTTCACACACAGAAACTTGCCCCATGGATTGAACCGCCGCAGATCGTTGTACAGACACTTCCAGAACATTGCCAGAAAGTACAGAGACATCGTGACGCTCGCGTTGTACAAGAGGACCGTCCAAACGTACACGCTTGTCCACGAGATGTCGTCTTTGTTGTAGCGGCCCGCCAGCGAGCTCACCAGAATCACCGCGTACAGCAGCGGCTTGAACCACACGTACTGCAGAATGCACCGTTTCACCCACAGGAAGTGCGACGGGTTCGAAAAGTCCAGCGGTCCGAGAACGAGACTTGCTGGGAACAGGTGTTTTGTGGGCGTTCGGTCCATGGAGGACTGGATAATGGCCCGTTCGCCGCCCAGCATCAGCACGAGCAGCTTGAAGAACGTGTAGATCACAAACGCCTCGTAAAACTCCCGAATCGGCTCGATCAGCTGTCCAATCGTGGGGCTCACCAGCATCGAGTAGCACGAAACGGCAAAAAGCGGCACAATCAGCTGGATCCGCACCACCAGCCGCTGTTCAAACGGCTTTCTGTAGTTCACCAGTTGCAGGTACATCGCCAGCACAGAAACACCCACGGCAATGGCGCTCGTGGCCCCGCAACACGCGATCAGCCAGAGTGGGAGAGAAGACGAGCCCATGGAAAATGCAAGCATTGCAGGCGCAGAAACGCGGCGTGGCTGCCGGAAAGTTACCCCGCTTGAATATGGGTGTCCGGGAACGTGTGCACGCAAGTTTCACAACGATTGAATGACTTTTGGCTGCGCAATCACTGCTTGTTTGACCAGAAGCAAGTGGTGAGGAACCGCTGAGGAGTGTGAAACTTTTCATGGATAGAAAAACAAAAACATCGTCGCGCGCCGATCGGCGCGCCGATCGACGCTGGGCTTATCAAGACAAAAAATAAATTAAAAAAAAAAAATTTACCCACCCACAAAACCCTTTTTTTTCCCGTTTCTCCCCTTTTGTGATGCTGTCCTCTTTTTGCCCTCCATCTGTTCCAAGGTTCCGTCACCCAATTTCATCGAAACAAGAAGCAACATCCCGAGCATCAGCACTGAAGTTTGCACCGCCGACTCTTGTCCTGTTAATATGGCCCCTCAATAACTGAACAGGTCATGTCGTCTCCACCGTTTGTGCGACACCAGCTCTGGATTCTCGCCCATCTACTCACTCTGCTCGGTCTTGCAGCAGCCTCAGGAGTTGCAACCCACCTGTCGATAGCAGCCAGAGCTCGTCCGTATCTTCCGCAGGACGTCCAGGATCATTACGGCTTCTACCTCGCTGGTGCGTTCCATCCAGATGCTTTCTACGACTGTCTAGGACACTCTGAAGCCGCCGAAGACGCCCATTGGCCGCCATTTCTGCTTCACGCGGCCCAAATATACCCCACGATCGTTGATCCGGCCCGCCAGGCCGAATTCAAGGCATTTGTCTACGGAATTCTCACCCACCAGGTTGCTGACGTAAGCTGGCACTCTTTGCACGGACGTCAAGGTTTGATGGAGCAGGTGAGCGAGGTGGAGTTTGAAGGCAACATCACAAGAGCACACACTTTTTTGGACACAGGAGGTGATTTTTTGGTGCTGGCAAAGCAGTTTCAGAACCTGAACGTCCAAAACACTGCTGATTTGTGGCAGTTTTTCGCTACAAAATGGGAGATCCCCACCGAGCAACTTCTTTGGGTTTACCGTCTGCTTGGTCACAGTGTCTTGGACTACGAGCTCGATTTTTGTATGCTTCGGGGCTATGCCGCATTGCAAGTTGAGCTTTCCACGTTCCAAGAAACAGCATTGTACTATCAAATGGAGTCTCCGTTGACCGTCGAGATCATGGACGACTACTTCTACGGTGGGGTCAACGAGATCATCGTTTCGATACAGACCTGCATGCGGTCTTTGGATGGATGGTTTGCTCAGGACATTTCGACGATTGATCCATGGAGTCTGTGTTCTCTTTTCACTAGAGGCTCTTCCGAGACAGATACGGTTTCTGTCACCAAAGCTCAGTTGAAGCTGCTTCAAAACGACCCGTTGTATCTGTCCAACTACGTTGACAATTCGCAGTTTGGGTCGAGCCTGCAGGCCCTGTACCGCGCCGATGGCGAACTGGTGTTGGCAGTTGGTGCAGAGTTTGATGAGCGAGACGGGTCTGTTTATGTGATCCCTGTGGCTGACGTACTTTCTTCGAGGTCGAGTTCGTTGACGTCTGCAAGACTGAATAGCTTTTTCTCCACCGAGAGCAAAAAACAGTCTTTCCCAGCAAGATTCGGTCACAAAATGGCTCGATGGACAGTGGCAGGATGGGAGTTTTTGGTTGTATCAGAACCTGGGACATCTACAATCAAGGTATTTTCGCCTTTGAGAACAGAGCTTGTTGCCGTTATACACGACGCTCGCTCTACTTCGGAGCTGGGAAGTGTTGGGGTCAAGCAGCTGGGTCTGGTGTTGGAGACAAAAGACGTCGACGACGACGGATTCGAAGACCTGGTTGTTGGCTCTTGTTATAGTGACGAGGCGGGTCCGCAGGAAGGATACCTGAAGATTCTAAGCGGGAGCGTTTTTGCGCAAGCGATCGAAGTTGCTCGTGGGAGCATTGTTCATTTTGATGTTGGAGATCTTGAAATTGGGAATTACAAGCTCCCCCCTTCTTTGAGGAAGCCAAGGGGATACGACCAGTTTGCCACTTCTGTTGCATTTACAAAGAAGTATGCATTTATTGGAGCGAACTCGCTGGGAAGTGTTCTTGTTTTCACCAAAGACGGGGAGCTGAAGACTGAGCTGGAGTATCCCGAGTTAAATGAAGAGCGAGTGAGGTCGAAGCACACGGGCCTTTTCGGTCGAAACTTTTTGATCTCGGGAACATATAACGAGACGGTGGAGTGGGTTCTTGTTTCGTCGAAAAGGGAGAGTTCAGGTGTTTGTGTTTCGTGTGGAGCAGTGTACTTGTATCTTGTTTCATCGCAGGAAATTGTTTTGGCCTCCAAGATCAGACCTGAGTCCGAGGATCGGATGCACTGTTTTGGCACGGAAGTTGTTGTCTTGAACGAGACGACCGTTCTTGTTTCTGGCGAGACTTCTGGCGATGGTTCTGGAGCTGTTTGGAGTGTTGATGTTGGAAGGACGATTGAGGAGTATTTGAGGAGAGAAGGGTATCTTGAAAAAAGATTGACAGATGGGTGCATTGTGGCGAAAGGGGAAGCAGGAACTGGATATTCTGGATTTGGACAATCGATGGAAGTCTTTGAGTATTTTGGGAAGCATTATCTGGCTGTTGGGTTGCCGTACTATGGGTACCATGAGAAGATGTCGAATATCGCGATTGGAAAGGTGGTGATTTACAACTTATGAACAACGGCAAGCAACGGCAAGCAATGGCGAGCGAAGCGAGACGTTGCAAGTTGCTTAGTAACGAGTGAAGCGAGTCAATCATTGGGTCAACTTAGCGGAAGTGGATATTTTCAGACAGAGTTAAGCGGAACTCTACGAAGCAAAGCCAAGTTCATTTATTTCATGCTCTTTTGTTGTTTGGACAGCGAGTGATTGCAGTAGTGTTTGCGAGCGAAGCGAGTAATCGACGCAAATTATCAGACGTGTGTGTGTGTGTGTGTGTGTGTGTGTGTGTGTGTGCAATCGTTGGCTTTGCTTGTCGCTCACTTGTCTGATTACGTAAGCACAACGCGTCGATCGACGCTGTATAGACCGAGCCAAAGTGGACAATCAAGACGATAATTCAGCTGTTTACTAGGGGAAATCCCTTCGCCCATGACCGAGCCAAAGTGGACAGATTGGACGAGACTTCCCCTCGCCTCCCCCACCTGTGAGCACTACAAGTCGAGCGCATCCGGTCAAAATAACAGGAAACGCTCAGGTAGCAACTTCGGTGCTGAAAAACTATTCTAGCGTTGGTGCTTGGTGAAGGCATTTATTTGATTGTATTGCACAAGGCAGCGCGCAAAACACCGATTTCCCGAATAGGAAAGCAGGGAGCTGCTCCGATGATCTGAGGGGATCCAGTGGGGTTTCCAGCACGAGATGATGTCAATAAGGACACGGCTTTTAATTGCGGCGCAGTCGTTTTACTCCGTACGTCCGCCAGAAGCGCGGCGTGTGCGTGAGCGGAAAAAAAAAGTCCGCTTTTGTACTAATGTGTTGGAAAAAAAATCGAGGAAATTCCAAAACCTCTGAAAAATTCAGGACGATCCCAGTTCCGTCGAGGTGCGGGAATTTTTCCACATGGACGTAGAGGGCGGGCTCGAGTGGGCCACTGACACGATGACGTCGAATGCCGGATTCAGCGTGGCGGAGGTGACTGCTACACGTGTAGCTACCGTGCGAGTTTCCTTCTTGGGATGCGGTGTTTTGGAATTCTGAGTTTCGCGTGAGCGAGACAGAAACATGGCGGAAAAAACGGCGGATTCAAAGGCAGAAAAATGGCGGAAATAAAAAATTGATAGCAGGGTTTTGGTAGCAGGGTTTTTGGTAGCAGGGTTTTTGGTAGCAAGATTTTTTGGTAGCAAGATTTTTTTCAATAGCTTAGTGATAGGGATTGTTTTCGAAGACAACACCCACAAAGACCTTGTAAATCCCGCAAACGTATATAAGCTCAAGGCTGCCTCTGTAGGTGTAGTTTTGGTGGCAACCCGTAGAGACCAATCAATCACCAACAGTTGAAATGAACAAAGTGAGTAGTTGGAAAATTCATTCCGAGACTTTCGGCCCCACTAACCTCCCTCTAGAAATTTAACAACGTTCTCAACACCCTCAACTTGTCGTTCGCCTCGTTGGGCGCCATCTACGGAGACATTGGCACGTCTCCGTTGTATGTGTTCTCCACCATTTTCAGCGACAACGATAGTCCATCCAAAAGCGATCTTTACGGCGCCGTTTCGTGTATTTTCTGGCTCTTTACCATCGTTGTGATCTTCAAGTACGCTCTCGTTGTTCTGAGCGTGGGCCCAAACAACAACGAAGGAGGCCAGATTGCAATCTACTCGAAAATCGCCAGGACTCTCAAGTTCGGGCCTACTGGAGTCCACATTCCTGGCGGGTCGAAACCTCGAGACATCGCCGACAACGATGACCTGCTCACCCTCACAAGAACAAACACCAACGTTTCCAACTTTTCCGGCGTCACGACGGCCGGAAGCGAGCTCTGGCGCAATTTCCTGGCCAAGTTCACGCTCGGATGCTGTTTCCTTGGTTGCGCTCTCGTTTTCTCAGACGGTTTGCTGACACCAACCACGTCCGTTTTGTCCGCAATCTCTGGAATTGCCGTGGCAGTCCCGTCGCTCAGTGATAAGGTCATGCCCATCTCGTGTGGTATCTTGATTGTGTTATTTCTGGCGCAACGGTTTGGGTCCGGAAAACTGTCGCTGCTGTTCTCACCAATCGTGCTGGTTTGGCTCGTGGCTCTTTTCGTGAACGGAATCATCGATATCGCAAAATATCACCCAGCCATCATGAAGGGTCTGAACCCTTACTATGCAATCCAGTACCTCCGCAAGTACGGAATCGATTCCTTCTCGCCTGTTATGCTGGCCATAACCGGTACCGAGGCCATGTTTGCGGACGTTTCTCATTTCGGCCCGCTCCCGATCCAACTCACTCTCACTTTCTTCGTTTACCCTTGTCTGATGATTTGTTACTTTGGACAGGCAGCGTACTTGGTGCAGCACCCAGAAGGAGTGTCCAACGTGTTCTATCTCTCCGTTCCTGGCGGGGCAGGAAGCTCTTACTACTGGTTCATGTTTGTCTTTGCCACGCTCGCTACCATCATTGCGTCCCAGGCGCTGATTTTGGGTGTCTTTTGCATCTTGAAACAGCTCATCACCCTGGACTGCTTCCCGCGGCTCACAATCGTCTACACCTCCAAGAAGCACGTTGGCCGGATATTCATTCCGCTCGCCAACTGGGTCCTCATGGTGTGCGTGGTGCTCACCACTGTCGGTTTCAAAAACAGCAACAACGTTACCGCAGCGTACGGTTTGGGCATCGCCATCGACTTCCTGCTTACCACCATTCTCATCACCATCTGTATGCTTCATGTTTACAAGTGGCCAGTGGTGATTCCGGTCGTTTTTTTCGCTGCGTTTGCAACCCTGGATATCCTCATGATTGTTTCCGGTCTGAAAAAAATTGTTCACGGAGCATGGTTTCCGCTCGCGATGGCGGCAATCTGTTTTAGTGCCATCAGCTTCTGGAGATGGGGCAGAAGTCTCAAGGTGACTCACGATATCCGGTACAAGAAGTCGATCGACGACTTGTTCATAACGACCAAGAGTGTGCGTGCAGTCAAAGAATCCGTGGTGCTGGACTTGAACAAAGCAGCACAGTCGGTGGCAGACAACAGCGAGGACGAGGTCGAAGAAGCAGATTGCGAGAGTGTTCCCTCTGTTGCTTCTGTTCTCAACGATGCACTCGAGTACAGATACTACGGAGCAATCAAACCGATCAGAAGAACAAACCAGGTCGGAATCATGTACTGCTCTTCGTCGACGTATCTCACCAACAGAAACTTTGTGCCGCAGCTGTTTGAGCACATGGTGAATGCGTTCAACACGGTTCCGAAAGTGTTCATTCTGGTGGAACCGCGGGTCAGCACGCTTCCGTTTCTTGAGAATGACGAGCAAGCAGTCGGTTTGCAGAAAATCGAACAGGTTTCCGGGTTTTACAGGTGTTTGCTGCGGTCCGGATTCATGCGTCAAACGGTTTTAACAAAGCGGTTGCTGGGACGGCTGCTAGAGTCGATACCGGAAACACAAGAGTTGCTGGAAGACGACGAGGAGGGCGGGTCTCTTGTTGACGAACATGGCTTGCTGAAGATTCCAGTGGTTCACATGTTTGAGAGAGAGGCAGTCGTGGGCAGAAGAGACTATCCAAAGGGGATGTGGAAGCTGCCGTGGCGGTATGTGAGACGGTGGTTGATCGACTACCTGTTCAGTCCTGTGAACGGTGTCTCCAACAACAGCACGATGGACTACCTGCTTCCGGGCGCAAACATCGAGTACAACCAGGAGATTATTTACCTGGGCAACCGGGTGGCCATTTGAGGGGTGTGTATTTGTTTATTTGTCAAAAAAAAACAAAACAAAAAATTTCTTTGACCCCACATATTGCCGAAACAGTGTGGGTCATAGACCTGTCGAATCGGGATTCCGCCGTCTGGGGAAAAAAAACGAACAAAAAAAACACAAAAGCAGCTAGCTGCATGGGCGGCTTAGCCGCCGGTGCAGCTATCCGGAAACCAGCGGCACGGCGCGGGACATTAGCACGGTTGGCTGCGGGACTCCCGCAGCGAGCATGTGAGTTTTAGTGCCACATCGGGCGTTTTGAAACACAAGTGGGAAAAAATATTAAGCGAGCAATGACAAAATCTAACAGCAATCGTCATCAACATTTCATTTCCGCAGTCACGTCCACGGGTGAAATCTGCACCTCCCAAACAAAGAGAAAAGCGTCTTCCGCGGCCCGGCCTGGTGGAACATATATAAGCAGCTGGTTTGTGCGTGCGAGTGAGTTGTTTACATTTTTTCCTGAGTGCTTTCGTGCCGTTCTTGCAACTCTTGAAGTGGCGCGTGTCTTGTCTTTTCGAACAACAGTGCTTTCTCGAACACGAACTCGCACCGGCAACGACATCGCGATAATCGTCATCAGCAACAACTACAATCACAACAACAACAACAACAAAATAAACAATCACACCAGACGATTCTGTTTGCAGCATGACTCCCTCTCATCTCGTCCTCTTAGTGGCGACTCTTGCCACAGCTCCCTTTTCGGTAGCGCTGCCCGTCAACTTTGGAGCCGCGACGCTGATGGTGCAGCGAACGACGCCGCCGACGCCGCCGTTGTCTTTGGTCTCTTCAGAGACGTCGAACTGGCTGATGGCGCTCGCAAAACACTCGCCGACGCAGTTTGGCAACCTTTTGAAGGGCTCGAACGAGGAGGAAAAACCGGGTTTTTGGTCGTGGCTGACTAGCCGCAGCGGCTCGAGGGCTCCGCGCAGAGTGTCGAGTGGTGTCTTCTCCACACAGGCGATTCCGCGCGGCGACTTTGAGGACTGGCTGCGTATACAGGGCGACATTTCATTCCAGGGCATCCTCAACAACATTGGCGGGAGCGGCACTTTCGAAGATGCCGATCACGTGACCGCGGGCGCTGTGGTTGCGTCGCCGTCAAAAATTAGACCAAACTATTTTTACCAGTGGGTTAGAGACGGTGCCATCACGGTCAACTCGCTGGTGGAGTACTTGGAGGACTCGCAGTTTGAGGACTCGCAGTTTGGGCTCGTCAAGATCATCGAGTCGTACATTGTGAACTCGTATGCGTTGCAACGGCTGTCGAACCCTTCGGGCGATTTCGAGTCGTACGAAGGGCTTGGCGAGCCCAAATTCATGATGGACTCGACTCCGTTCACAGACCATTGGGGCAGGCCGCAGCGCGACGGCCCGGGGCTGCGTGTGATCACGATCCTCAACTACCTCAATCTGCTAGCGAAGTACGGCAGAACGATCCAGGACACAGAGCATTTGGTGAGCGAGGAGTACATATATAAAGAGATTGTGAAGCCCGACCTGATCTACGTGATGAGAAGCTGGAACAAGAGCGGGTTTGACCTGTGGGAGGAGGTGGATTCGCTGCACCTGTTTACGAGTCTGACTCAGCTCAAAGCCATCAAGCTGGGGCTTGGCTACGCAGCCCAGTTTGACGACACTGAGTTCCGCAACGACCTTGCACGCACGTTCAACGCGCTGCGGTTCTACATTTCGGTGGACTCTGGCTACCGGGTGTCGTCGATTCCGTACCTGGTGGAGACTCCGGCGCTCCTTGCGCAAGGGAGACGCAGCGGGCTGGATATTGCGTCGATTCTTGGTTCTCTGCGTTCGCACGATCTCGACCAGGCTTCTGGCGACGCGCTGGACATTCCGTTCCCGATCGACGACGCTGCGGTGCTCAACACTCTTGCTGCGCTCGTGAACGACATGAAGTACCGGTATCCGATCAACCACAAGCGGCTGGGATTCGGTGCTGGATACGCTTTGGGACGGTATCCCGAGGACGTTTACGACGGGTACGGCACGAGCGAGGGCAATCCGTGGTTTATTGCGACGGCGACGGCCTCGGAGCTGATTTACAAGATGATTTACAACCTGTACAACTACGAGAAGGATCTGGTGATTACTGTGGAGCAACGAGAGATCTTTGAGACGATTACGAATCTCAAAATTACGGGCGAGACGGTGCTTCCGTACGGGTCTGAGGCGTTCATCGAGACGGCAGCGTCGCTGTTCAAGTATGCGGATGCGTTTTTGGACGTGATCAGGGAGCACGTGGACAACGAGGGCCACATGAGCGAGCAGTTCAATAAGTACAGTGGGTATATGGAGGGAGCGGAGGATCTGACGTGGAGTTACAGTTCGTTCTGGAGCTCGATGAGGTGGAGAGTGAAGTCGTTGAAGATGATGGAGGGGAGCGAGACGAAGCGTGCGAGCGAGTGAGGCGACTAGCGAGGCGAGGTATGACGAGAGTTCATTTAACAAATGATGACGAGTGATCACTCATGACTCGCTCCGCTCGCCAGTCACTTCCCTGACATCAATGAGTGCATGACCAACAAATGACGAGCGGGCAAGTCTCCGACACTAGCAGTACTACTTCTCCAAGGCTCGCTTGCTCGTTGTTCAAATTCCAATTTACGTTCGTTTGTTTGAGATTATGAGAGACTTTTTTTTTCCTATGTAATATAGAGATATATACATAATAATTAGCGTCTGTGTGTGTGACTAAGCTAACCACGAGCGAAGCGAGTGGTGAGTGAGTGGTGAGTGAGCGGTGAGTACTGTTGAGTACTGTTGAGGACTGCTGAGCTCACAACTGCCTCATGAAGACTCGCTTCGCTCCTCGCAAATTTCTCACAAATGCCTCACAAATGCCTAGCAGAGTAGCTGATTCACGACTTTTCAGTCAAGACTCACTCACTCACTCACGGCTCGCTTCGCTCGTCGTTCGCTCGCTGTTCGCTCGTGCAAATGCCACCTCCAACGGAAGGGTAAAAGAAACGCAAAACATTGGTTTTGTAGGTGCCACCATGCGAACGAGATGGAACGAGACCGCGTCAAAAGGGATGTCGTGGTTGAGCAGCTTGACGAGTTTGCGATGGACTCTCTTGGCGAGTTCGTCTGTGGATGGGAGCGGGTCCTCGTTGGGCGAGAACTTTTCGAAATGGTGGACGTTGACGACCGGGAGTCTGAAGCCCGGCAAGTTCTGGACCTGGTCTTTGGTGAGGTCCGGAAAAGCGTTGGAGAAGAGGCCGACAAAGGCGTCGACGAAGGTGAGGGCCGAGTCCGGGAGGTTCATGACGTAATGCGAGAAGAACGCGGGGATTTCGAGCGACGAGACCGACTGCTTTTTCGTTCCTTTGTCCTTGGACGAGCTCCTCAGCGAGGTGTTCTTCACTATCTGGATGTGGTGATTTTTCTGTGCGTACTCCATGAGCATTGTGGGCGAGTTCCGGATCATCTCGCGGCCGTCCTCGTTGTACGGCTTGACAAAGCTCTCAACCTTGTTGGTTCGGATGTTCTCCACGAGGTACTTGTAGCTTTCCGGGTTGAGGTCGTTGGCAAAGACGAGGCACTGTTTCTTCCCTGCTGGAACTGCAAACGGGCCGACGCCGGCCATCACGTCGCAGACGGCCTCGCCGCGGTTGAACAGCGCAACGAGACGGCCGTGCTCCGTCGATAGACGCGAGTTCCAGTACACCTTGCTGAAGTCGAACTTGAAAACACAGTCGCTCTCGCGCTGCTGGACAAGGAAGTCGTCTTTGCCGGCAATCACCTTCATCTTGAAGGTGCGGAACTGGGTGTCGATGGTGTTGAGCTTGTCCACCACGGTCGAGATGGACGGGTTTTTGTCGAGAATCACCTGGCCAATCAGCGCGTCGTACGGCTTGAACTCCTTGCGCAGGTTCAGGTGCGCCACGTGGCCCGTTTTCGTGAACGAGGACGGGATGTCCTGCAGCAGGTCCTCTGGCAAGATCGCCCTGAGGATCTCGTCGCTCTTCCAGAAGTCGTAGCCGATCTCGAGATCGTGGAGGAAAAACTCGCCGCTGTTGACACGGATGTCCTGCAGTGCCGCGGGTGACACCTTCTGCTCGAGCTGCGCGAGGTCCGTGAGCTCGTGGCTGAGAACGATGGCCTTGTTGGTCGGGTTCTTTGCGTGCGTCGGCAGACTGTGCGTGGCCGCGCTCAGCTTGACGATGAACGGCACGCGCGGAATCTGCACAATGTCCGCCTTGTTGTGCTTGACGAAGTGGCCGATGTGCGCGGCGTCGGGGAACAGCACCGACCAGACTTTGAACGACTTGGAGAACTGCGATCTGTCGAGCTCGGTCATTCCTCTGCGCACGGGGGGCACGAGATCCT
>PPHT02000014.1:37070-114637 GCA_003705115.2 Ogataea henricii
AAAAAAAAAAAAAAAAAAAAAAAAAATTGTGGTTCTTTCTCGGTGTGGCGGTAAAGTGGCGGTGCGGGTCGCGCGTGGCGCAGCACTGGCTTGCCCTCTCGTGTTAAGAGGGAAAAAAAATACTTTAAAAATGCCCTTTTTTGCCTCCCGTTCCCTCTTTTCTACTTTGTTTCCCGCCGTGACCACTGTTTGTTTATTCGGCTCAGTTGTCTCTGAGGTTTTGGCGCTATAGAAGAGGAGTGACTCACAGACTCCAGAAGTGTGTTTCCGAGCCCCACTAGCCTTTTAGCAAACGATTCGACCGTGAAAATAGTACTTTTACCCCCCTTCTCCCACAAATGGCCCGCAAAGCTCAGCTACTAACTCCCGCCCTCGCCCTCTAGATGTCTCGCCAAGTCAAGTCGGCTGGCTCGGCGCTCGATGAACAGACACAGCGCCAGTTCCAGTCAGCCCAGCAGGTGGAGGAACACTACCCACCCAACCTGCTGGGCATGGCCTACCAGGATCCAAACCAGGCTCAACCAAGCCCTTACGTGGACTCCAACTGGCAGTACATGCAGCAGCAGTACCAGGGAAACTGGTCGGGCTACCAAAACTCGTACGGCCCGATGGAGCCGCCAGCAGAGGAAACAAAGTCGCTGCCTCCAATCAGCGACGACCCGTACTACTCCTGGACCACAGACGAAGAGGCGCCAATCTCGAAAGCGGCCATACTCAAGATCTTCATGGAGTTGAAGGACGTTTTCGGGTTCCAGCATGACTCGGCAATGAACATGTACGACCACCTGATGGTCCAACTGGACTCCAAGGCCAGCAGAATGCCTGCACCTCACGCTCTTCTCCTGTTGCATGCTGACTACATTGGTGGAGAAAACGCCAACTATAGAAAGTGGTATCTCAGTGCAATGCTGGAGGACGACCCAGAGCTGTGCGAAAAGATCAAGTCGGAAATGAGCAAAAAGAAGAAAAAAAAGAAGAAGGATAGCCAGGAGCGTGACGATCTAAAAGATATGTCTGAGCCGGACTTCCATCCCAGCAAGATGACCGACGTTGCCGAGTATCACTGGAAAAAACGGATGTACAGTTACACCCCCAGCGATATGATCAGCCAGATCGCGCTCTATCTCATGGTTTGGGGTGAGGCAAACAACATTAGATTCACTCCTGAGTGTATTTGTTTCATCTACAAGTGTTGCTTTGATCATTACATCCACATCAAAGAGACCAAAGCAACACCTGAGCCAGTACAGGAAGGCGATTACTTGAACAGAGTCATCACGCCACTGTACAACTATCTCAGAGACCAACAGTTCAAAGTTGTCAACGGGAACTCTGTCCGGCGTGAAAAAGATCACCATCAGATTATTGGCTATGACGATGTCAACCAGCTCTTTTGGTACCACAAGAGTATACAGAGAATCTGTCTGGAAGACGGCCGGAAACTCCTTAGTATTCCAAAGGAAGAGCGTTACATGCAGCTGGGCAACGTCAAGTGGAAGAAAGCCTTTTTCAAAACTTACAAAGAGCGCAGATCTTGGTGGCATCTTGCAACCAACTTTAGCAGAATTTGGATCATCCACATCTCTGTGTTTTGGTACTATTCCAGTTTCAACTCTCCAAGTCTTTACACGCACAATTACAGTCAATTGTTGAACAATCAACCAACTCCACAATCAAAGTTCTCTATCGTTGCCTTGGGAAGTTCGATTGCATGTCTAATTCAAATCATTGCCACCGTCTGTGAGTGGGCGTTTGTTCCGCGAATTTGGCCAGGTGCAAAACATCTCTTTAGAAGGCTCGTGTTGCTTATTATTATTGCAGCTATTAACTTCGCTCCATCGGTTTTCATTCTGGGAGTGATACCTTTGAATGTGGTCTCCCAAACAGGCTACATCCTTTCGATCGTTCAATTTGTCGTCTCACTTCTTACCACGCTATGGTTTGCGTTCCAACCGTTGGGAAGCTTGTTTGAATTTTCAAGAAGTTCTAGCCTTATGGGCTATGATCCAGCATTAGTTTTCACAGGATCATTCCCAAAACTCAGCTCCAGGGGTAAAACATTGTCGATTATGCTTTGGCTCTTGGTTTTCAGTGCAAAGTTTGTTGAATCTTATTTCTTCTTGACTCTTTCCTTGAGAGATCCAATCAGAAACTTATCGATCATCGATTACACTCGGTGTCACGGCGAGGTCTTTTTTGGACCGATGTTTTGCCGTCATCAAGCCAAATTTGTGTTGCTGCTGATGATTCTCACTGATTTGGTCTTATTCTTTCTCGATACTTACCTTTGGTACATTATCTGGAATTGTGCATTTTCTCTCACATTGTCATTCTTCAGCGGAATCTCGATCCTATCTCCTTGGAGGAACGTTTTCAGTCGTTTGCCTCAAAGAATCTACTCCAAGTTACTTTCAACTGCTGATATGGAAGTCAAGTATAAACCAAGCATGTTGGCGTCTCAAATCTGGAATGCAATTATTATCTCGCTTTACAGGGAGCATTTGCTTTCGGTTGATCACGTTCATCGATTGATCTACGATCAAATTCCAAATGAGTCTGACGGCAAGACAGCTCTCAGAACCCCGTCTTTCTTTCTGTTCCAAGATGACAGTACCACGACATTACAAGACTTTTTTGTTCCAAACTCTGAAGCGGAACGAAGAATCTCATTTTTCGCCCAATCTCTGTCCACGCCTATTCCAGAACCAATCCCTGTTGAAGCCATGCCGACATTTACTGTGCTCATCCCTCATTATTCGGAGAAAATTCTTTTAGGATTGAAGGAAATAATCAAGGAAGATCCAAGTTCGAAGCTCTCTCTTTTGGAGTACCTGAAGCACATGTTCCCACATGAGTGGGATTATTTCGTGAGGGACACAAAGATCATCTCCTATAGTGAAAGCGAACCAGCACCAGGGTCAACCGTCAAATCTGAGAAGGACTTTATTGAGAACAAGATCAGCGACTTGCCCCTTTATTGCATTGGTTACAAGTCTTCTGCACCCGAGTATGCGTTGAGGACCAGGATTTGGGCCACTTTGCGTACCCAGACTCTTTATCGGACGATATCTGGATTCATGAATTACAGAAAGGCCATCAAGCTTCTTCATAAGGTTGAGAACCCGGAGATGATTGAAATGTTTGGAGGATCAACTAATGCGGAGGAGTACTTGAATCGAATTGCAGACAGGAAATTTAGATTGTTGGTTTCCATGCAAAGATATCAGAAGTTCAACGAGCAAGAGAAGAACGATCTCAAGATTCTGCTCAATGCCTACCCAGAAGTCTTTGTGGCCAGCTTGGAGCAAGAAAATGAGGGTGATAATGAATCAGATACAAAGTTCTACTCGGTTCTTTATCAGAGCGAGCCTAAGGATGATGGTTTTGGTTTGAAGCAGTGTTATAAAATCAGGCTGTCTGGAAACCCAATTTTGGGAGATGGAAAATCTGACAACCAGAACCACTCGCTCATTTTCTATCGTGGAGAGTACATTCAAGTGATTGATGCAAACCAGGACAACTATTTGGAGGAATGTTTGAAAATCAGATCTGTTTTATCCGAGTTTGAAGAGTTGGAGTATGACAATACAAATCCATACATTCCTTCGGTTCCAAACACAGGAGAGACTCCAGTTGCAATCATCGGAGCCAGAGAGTACATTTTCTCAGAAAACACCGGTGTTTTGGGTGATGTGGCTGCTGCCAAAGAGCAGACATTCGGAACTTTATTTGCTCGTACTCTTGCAGCTATTGGTGGAAAGTTACACTATGGTCATCCTGACTTTTTGAACGGAGTGTTTATGACTACCAGAGGAGGTATTTCCAAAGCTCAGAAGAGACTCCATTTGAATGAGGACATTTATGCCGGAATGAATGCTGTTTTGCGAGGAGGACGTATCAAGCATTGCGATTACTATCAGTGTGGTAAAGGAAGAGACCTTGGATTTGGAACCATATTGAACTTTACATCTAAGATTGGAGGAGGTATGGGAGAGCAGATGTTGTCAAGAGAGTATTACTATTTTGGAACTAACTTGCCATTGGACAGATTTTTGTCCTTTTACTATGCTCATCCAGGTTTCCATCTCAACAACTTGTTTATCATTCTGTCTTTGCAGTTGTTTCTCTTGGTGATGGTGAACCTTGGATCAATGAACCACGAGTCTATTCTGTGCATTTATGACAAAGATGTTCCAATCACTGATTTGCAAATTCCAGTCGGGTGCCAAAACTTGCAACCTGTTTTAGATTGGGTTACAAGATACGTTTTGTCGATCTTTATTTGCTTCTTCATCTCGTTCGTTCCATTGGTGTTTCATGAGCTCTCTGAGAGGGGGGCCTGGAAAGCTTTTAGTCGTTTGTTCTTCCACTTCCTGTCGCTTTCGCCGCTGTTTGAAGTGTTTGTGTGTCAGGTTTATTCGAACTCATTGAAGAATGATATCGTCTTTGGTGGTGCTCGATACATCTCGACTGGACGTGGGTTTGCCATTTCTCGTATTCCTTTCACCAAGCTGTACTCCACATATGCCATCAGTTCCATTTATTCGGGATCCAGACTGTTTTTGATCTTGTTATTTGGTACAGTGACTATGTGGCAGCCGGCTATTCTATGGTTTTGGATTACGCTTGTGTCGTTGTGTCTGTCTCCGTTTATTTTCAATCCGCACCAGTTTGCGTGGACCGATTTCTTCTTGGATTATAGAGATTTCATTCGTTGGTTGAGCAGAGGAAATTCCAAATGGCACAAGAACTCGTGGATTGGGTTTACGAGATTTTCGAGATCAAAGTTTACTGGATTCAAAAGGAAGCTGGTGGGAACGAATTTGGAACAAGCAAAGTATGTTCCTGTGAACATCCATCGTGCACCCTTTGGCAACACTTTCTTTGCCGAGGTTATTGTTCCACTTTTCCAAGCTCTTTGCATGGTGGCTGCGTACACATTTATCAATGCACAGAATGGAGTCAATGAGCCAAAAGAAGTGAATTCGATTGTTCGTTTGGCGATTATTGTGTTTGCTCCTATCGTGCTGAATGCGGTTGTTTTGATTGCTATTTTCCCACTATCGTGTTTTGCAGGGCCTGTCCTAGGACTATGTTGCAAGAAATCTCCAAATGTGTTGGCTGCTTTGGGTCACGGAATGGCTGTTATTATCCACGTTTGTGTGATGGAGGTGATTTGGTTCTTGGAAGGATGGAACTTCTGCCGTTTCTTGTGTGCATTTACATGTGCACTTTACATTCAAAGGGTTATTTTCCAAGCTGTGAAGCTGTTACTTCTGACGAGAGAGATCAAGGAGGATTACACTAACAGGGCATGGTGGTCTGGTAATTGGATCAACAGTGATCTTGGGTGGTATGCGATGACACAACCGATGAGGGAACTGATTGTCAAGATTGTTGAGATGAGTCTTTTTGCTGCTGATTTTGCAATTGGGCACATTATTCTCATTGTCTTCACTCCTGTGCTGTTTGTTCCGTACATTGACCATTGGCACTCGTGTATGTTGATGTGGTTGAGCCCGTCGAGATACTTGCGGGGGCCAATTTACACCACTACACAAAGAAAGACTCGATCGAGAGAAGCCACAAAGTATGCTTTTCTGTTCTTCTTCATTATTTTAGTGTTTGCGGCTATCATTGCAGTTCCTGTTTTGGTTGATCTGACACTATCCGAGCCTCTTGCGGAACTTATTCCAGAGAACTCGTATGGATTGATCCAGCCAAATCGTCAAGATAACAACGATACAGGAGAGCGTGCGCCCGCATACATTCCTCGGTCGAAGCCAGGCATTGAGACCTTCAGTACCTACTGGATTTAGGTTGTGCTTTAAGGTGTGTGTCAGTTTGATTTTCTGTTTTTAAAATTAAGAAATAATTAATAAAGTTGTTCGTTGATGCAATAGTAGAGGTGAAAAAGGAAGGGAAATCAGCACCAGAGAACCGGATTGCCTGGGTCTCGTTAGGAGGCTCGTTTAGTGCTGTTGTGTTGCCGCTCACGACGGAAACAATCGTTGTTTGAATCTCGGGGTACAGCCATATTGGATAACAGAGGATTTGATTTGTTTTGGCCAACTTGCGCGTGCGCGTGTTTGGTCCGCGCACGCAGAATTTTTTTTTCCCGCGCCGTGCTTTGTAGCAGCCAATCGCAGGAAGTGGGGGTTACCAGCCACAGGGTGCGACCGCCCGAACCGGAGATGCGACAGATGCTGCGGGCTGTGTTAGATCCGCGAGTATCCGACAAGCGAACGACGAGCGAAGCGAGTCGTTCAAATCACTCAGACTCAGTCAGACTCAGTCAGACTCAGTCAGACCCAGTCAGACTCAGTCAGACCCAGTCAGACTCAGTCAGACTCTCACAACTCACTCACGACTCACTCACGACCCACTCACGACTCGCTTCGCTCGTCGGTCGCTCGTCGTTCGCTCGTCGTTCGCTCGTCGTTCGCTCGTCGTTCGCTCACCAGCCACATTCGCGCTCCGATCTGGCCAGACCAAAACACCGAAATGTAAACAGAGACACAATAGACATCCCGCGCCAACAATAGGCCTCCCGGTGCGTCTCAACCAAAGTGGGACCAAAGCGGCAAGCGGCATCCCACTTTGGTGCCGCTCTTGAGGGATCTGAAGGTTGTTTGATATTTATGTCGCCACCAAAACAAGCCCTTTTTCTTCCTCTTTGCTTCTGCTCCCACCGTCCCCACCCGCTATACGACTCTGGAACGCTACGCTATGCTGTTCAAATCTGTGACTCAACGTGCGCTGCTGGCGGGCGTGTTTTCGTGCCTCGTCCAGGCCGACGACAGCTTCCCAACCATCGAGGTGGTGGGAAACAAGTTCTTCTACTCCAACAACGGGTCCCAGTTCTACTTCAGAGGCGTTGCCTACCAGGCGGACACGTCTGCGTCCGACAACTCGTCGTTTGTCGACCCTCTGGCGGACAAATCCGCGTGCGAGAGAGACATTCCGTACCTCAAGGACCTCAACACCAACGTGATCCGGGTCTACGCCCTCGACACGGAGGCCAACCACGACGACTGCATGGGCCTGTTGCAGGACGCGGGCATCTACGTCGTGGCGGACCTGGCGGACCCGAAGGTGTCCATCTCCACGACCAGTCCGGCGTGGGATCTCGACCTGTACGAGAGATACACGTCTGTGGTGGACATGATGCAGGGCTACGACAACCTGCTCGGGTTCTTTGCCGGTAACGAGGTGATCACCAACTCGTCCAACACCGACTCGGCTCCGTTCGTCAAGGCCGCCATCAGAGACACCAGACAGTACATCAGCGACAGCGGCTACAGAGACATCCCCATCGGATACTCTGCCAACGACGACGCCAAGACCAGGGTCGCGGCCGCAGACTACTTCGCCTGCGGCGACGACGACGTCAAGGCCGACTTCTACGGCATCAACATGTACGAGTGGTGCGGCTCCAAGACCTTCAAGTCCTCCGGGTACGAGGACAGGACCGAGGAGTTCTCCAACCTCACCATCCCGGTCTTCTTCTCCGAGTACGGCTGCAACGAGGTGCAGCCAAGAAAGTTCACCGAGATCGCCACGCTCTTCTCCGACGACATGACCGACGTCTGGTCCGGGGGTATCGTGTACATGTACTTCGAAGAGGTCAACAACTACGGTCTCGTTTCCGAGATCGACTCCTCCTCGGTCTCCACCATGGCCGACTACCAGTACTATTCGTCCGAGATCAACGCCGTTTCTCCTTCCAGTGCCCACAAGAGCGACGTTTCCACCTCCACCGCCGACTTCTCGTGTCCAGCCACCGGCGCCCACTGGAAGGCCGCCACCGCCCTGCCTCCAACTCCTCAGGACGGCGTCTGCGAGTGCATGGCCAACTCTCTCAAGTGCGTCATCTCGGATGACGTCGATTCCGACGACTACTCCGACCTCTTCTCCTATGTGTGCGAGTCTGTCGACTGTACCGGAATCAACGCCGACGGTAACAAGGGCAAGTACGGTGCGTACTCGTTCTGCTCCGCCAAGGACAAGCTTTCCTTTGCTCTGAACTTGTACTACCTCAAGGAGGACGAGAACTCGAGTGCCTGCGACTTCAGTGGATCTGCCACTTTGCAGGACGCCTCGACCGCCTCTGCTTGTTCTTCGGTCCTCTCTGCTGCCGGAACCGACGGTCTTGGAACCATCAGCGGTACCGTTTCTGCCACGAGCGCCGAGTCGAGCTCCACCAGCACCAAGTCCAAGTCCAAGTCCAGCACCAAGTCGTCTGAGTCGTCTGAGTCTTCGGAGACCTCGAAGTCCACGGAGTCCTCTTCCGACTCTTCTGCCTCCGCTTCGTCTTCTGGCTCCTCCGACAACGTGACTTCATCTGCTGAGTCTTCGTCCTCCTCGGACGACTCCTCGAGCAGCTCCTCGTCCTCGAGCTCGTCTTCGTCCTCTTCGAGCACCAAGTCTTCTGCTGGTGTCAAGAGCTACGGATCCGCTGGTGTGTCCACCGCACTGGTCTCTGCTCTGTGCGCCGTCATTGGTGTTGCTGCCATTGCCCTGTAAGCGGACCCTATTATTTTTTTGGAACTTATATAACAGCAAGAACAATATACCAAACGTGTTGTATAACACGAGGTTGCAGGGCCTCCGCAGAGTATTTGTACTCTAACAGGGGTGTCTGTTTTACCTTTCGAACATTGCTATCTCGTCTGGTGCAGATCGTAGTCTCGACCGTGTCACGAAGGCTTAGCTTCTAGGCTTGGCCGGCAGGCTTGGCTTTTTTTTACGAATGGGGAAGGATAAACAAGCTTTGGGTGTAGGATGATCTGTGTTTGTTTTTTTTTTTTTTCTCTCTGATCAAACTTTTCATAAGCCCCGAAAAAAAGGCTTTGCAGATTGCTATTTGCGGTAATCGTGCAAGGACGGTGCAGGGATTTTGTACACTTTAGCACCACACGTATAGACGATCATGTAGAGCCGGTCAAGGCGGTCGAAGCTGGCATGTATGCCCGGCGCTGTAGACGTATTCCCCACCCGTTCGCCGCACGTCTGACCGCGTCTTACGTCATCTTACCCCTTGCTGCTGGCACACAATAGGGTTGGCAGATCTGGCATAATGCGGCATATGCGGCGCGACGCGCGTTTATGCATGCACGCTAATAGACGAGCCTCGAAGGGCTGAAAAATTTCACGACATTCTGGTGTAATGTCGCCGCGACACGGGGCCGCAGGAGCAGAACATGTTCCAGATCGGGCTACAGGGACACTGCGGCAGGCTTAGTCTGCCGTGCGCGGTGTATTCTGGTAAAAGAAAAGAGGATCCTGTGCACGGAACGCGGTGTGCAGCGCGTCCAGGACACCTAATATAGAAACAAAGTGAGGAGATTCGAAAGCTTTCCAGCTGGTACACGGATCCGTGTTATTGTTTTGAGACGGAGCGTGTCTGAAACACGCCGAGGCACTTATATACACCTGATTTAGCACCTTTTTTCCGCAACCAACTTTTTTCTTGCTGTTCAGTTTCTTCTCTCACTACACTCGCTAACCAAATCATGCTGTTGAAGTCGCTCCTTTCTGTCGCAGGTCTGCTGGCCACCACCAGCGCCTTGCCAACCATCGATGTGGTTTCCAACAAGTTCTTCTACTCCAACAACGGATCCCAGTTCTACATCAAGGGTGTTGCTTACCAGCAGAACACCGCCAAAGCCACGAGCGACGAGACCTACGTCGACCCGCTCGCTGACGAGGCCGCTTGTAAGCGTGACATTCCCGTCCTCGAGAAGCTCGGTATCAACACCATCAGAGTTTACGCCGTGAACTCCTCGAAGGACCACGATGCATGCATGCAGTTGCTCGAGGATGCCGGAATCTACGTCATTTCCGACCTCTCGTCGCCAGACGAGTCCATTGCCACCACGAGTCCATCGTGGACTCTCGAGCTCTACGAGAGATACACCACTGTCATCGACATGTTCCAGCAATACGACAACGTTCTCGGTTTCTTTGCCGGTAACGAGGTGATCACCAACTCTTCCAACACCGACGCTGCTCCTTTCGTTAAGGCTGCCATCAGAGACATGAAGCAATACATGAGCGACAGCGGCTACAGAAGTATTCCTATCGGATACTCTGCCAACGACGACTCCAAGACCAGAACCTACTCTGCCGACTACTTTGCCTGCGGTGACGACGACGTCAAGGCCGACTTCTACGGTATCAACATGTACGAGTGGTGTGGAGACAGCAGTTTCAAGGCCTCTGGATACCAGAGCAGAACCGAGGAATTCTCCAACCTCACCATTCCAGCTTTCTTCTCTGAATACGGTTGCAACTCCGAGACCCCAAGACAGTTCACCGAGGTGTCTGCTCTCTACTCCGACGACATGACCGACGTCTGGTCCGGAGGTATCGTGTACATGTACTTTGAGGAGGAGAACAACTACGGTCTTGTTTCCATCAAGGACGACGAGGTTTCCACTCTTGGAGACTACACCAACCTGCAATCCGAGCTTGCCAGCGTCTCTCCAACCACCGCTTCTGCTTCTGCTGCTTCTGCTTCTGCTACCGAGCTCAAGTGCCCAGCCACCGCTGCTCACTGGAAGGCTTCCACCGATCTGCCACCAACTCCACAGGAGAACGTTTGTGAGTGTCTGAAGTCTTCGCTCAAGTGCGTTGTTTCCGACGACGTTGACACCGACGACTACTCTGACCTCTTCTCCACCGTGTGTGGCTACATTGACTGTTCCGACACCAACGGTGACGGTGAGACCGGAAGCTACGGTGCTTACGCTTACTGCTCGCCAAAGGAGAAGCTTTCTTACTTGCTGAACAAGTACTACGAGGACCAGGACGAGAGCTCGAGTGCCTGTGACTTTGACGGTAGCGCCTCGCTTGCCGACGACGCTTCGAGCGCTTCGTCGTGTTCTTCCGTTCTTTCGTCCGCTTCTGCCAACGTCTCTGCCACCGGATCTTCTTCCTCGTCTAAGAGCACTGGCTCTTCTTCTTCTTCTTCCTCTTCTTCTTCCGACGATGACTCTGACTCTTCTTCGTCTTCCGGCTCTTCTTCGTCGTCGACCTCGTCGTCTTCGTCGTCCTCGTCGAGCTCGTCGTCGACCAAAAACGCTGCCGGCCAGGTTGCCGACTTTGCCTTTATCTCTGGCTCCAACATGGGTATTCTTTCCGTTTTGACTACATTCTTTGTGGGCGGAATGAGTTACTTGTTGATTTAAATATACATTGAACTGATTTATTGCTTTTGACACAACAAGCCGAGTGACGAGCGAATGACGAGCGAATGACGAGCGAAGCGAGTCATTCGTGAGTCGTTTGTGATCACTTAAGTGCTCCATCACAGTAGAAGAATGGGAAGTGCTACTCTGCGCAACCCACTGCCACGAGTGCGAGTATCAGCCCACTGCGTCCTTGCTACCAAAAGTGGCTACCAAATAATCGCACTCATAAGCAAGCAAGGCCAACAAGGCGAGTCCTACGGTATGAGAGAGCACGGGCGTCCCTTCAAGAACGTAGCAAGGTGTAAACCTTGCTCCGCTCGTCATTTTTTTCAACTGGTAGCCAAAAATATCTTGCTACCAAGTTCTTTTCTTGGAGTATCTGCTACCAAATACAACCAGCCAATGACTAGCAAACTGGACCTCACTATTGTACGAGAGCGCGAGCGAAGCGACTCATACCAAACCAACTCGCTCCGTTTGTCATGTTGCTTGCTGGCCCAATTCTCCTGCTACCAAACATGGTTCTCTCAATAACATTTCTTGCTACCAAGTACCGCATTAGCTGAATACCCGAACATTCACTCTGGTTAGCGTTCGATCAGCGATCCCCCAACACTGCCCACTCCAGTATGACCGAGAATTCTAGTGCGTACTTGATTCTAGGTGGCCGACCCTCTGGGAACACCGCATTACTCACAGGTAGCTACTGCTCATGAAGCGAGTAGTCTTTGAGAATATTCGTGTACCCTCCTACGCCTACCCGCATTATCTACAAATGACTCGCCTCGCTCGTCATTTGTTTCATATATCTAATGTACATAAGTCTATCCAGCCAACGGAGTTGATGACTTTCTCGCTACTTCTTAATCGCTTGCCGTCGCAGGCAATGGCGAGCCCTGAGTGATCTGCCCGCTAATGCTCGCAAATGCTGGCGTCAATCTCCTCGATTACACGTGATCGCGCGCTGTGCTGACTATTTCACCATGAAAATCTCTTGGAGAGCTTTAGGATCCATCACGGCCGCCCGTTTCTGTTTGATCCATTTCGACCTAAGGGCCATTCTGCTGTTTGTCACCGGCGGAGGAGTGAACTCCTTTGGTTGTAGCATGGAATCTCTGGTAGGGGAGGCGGCCTTGTCCTTCTTCTTACTCTTGTCCTTCTTGTCCTTCTTGTCCTTCTTGTCCTTTTTATCCTTTTTCTCACTTTTGACCTTCTTCTCTTTCTTCTCTTTCTTCTCTTTCTTCTCTTTCTTCTCTTTCTTCTCTTTCTTCCCTTTCTTCTCTTTCTTCTCCTTCTTCTCCTTCTTCTCCCCCCTCGCCCTCTTCGCCTTCTTCTCGTCTTCATCCCCCTCATGTTTCCGCTTCTTCACAGCCTCATCGCTCGACTGCTTCGACTCGTCACCCTTCGTCTCGTCTTTACCTTCCCCCTTCATCTCCTTCTTTTGAGCATCCCACGTGCTCCTCAAAACGTCTCCCTTCACGAAATGGATCCCCCACCGTCCGTTGATGATCCGGTCCTTTCTCAACATGTCAACCTGCTCGTTCACCTCCGCCTCCTTCCCGTTCAGTCTCCCCAATAGTCGCTGAAACACGTCCAATCCGGTACACTCGCCGCTGTCAAACTCGTCTTTCTTCGCACGCTTTTTCGCCAAGTTCGCACCAAGCCCCATGTTGTCCTGCTTCACCACGACCTTGATGTGTGTTGTGACGGCATTGTTGACGAGACCCAGCCCACTTCCGGGTTTCCATCCCAGTTTTTCCAGATGCTGGCGTCCGAACCGGTTTTCGTCGTTCGCCCAGTTGGTGTTTCTCGGGTCGATTCCAAACCGCTGCTTTGTCCTCGGCGCTCCGAGTCCCATGGTGAATGCTGATTGAGTGTGTGTGAGTGTGTGAGTGGAAGAGAGATCACAGAGAGGTGAGTTAAGAAAAAAAGGATAAAAAAAAGAGACTCCAAAAATTTTTTTTTTTAATTTTTTTTTCTCACTGCGAGTGAAAAAACCCCGCTTACATAAGCCTAAATTAGTCCGCACACGTCCTTTTGTTTCACTACAAAAAAAAACAAAATCTCCAAAAATTTTTTTCACCATTGAAAAAAAAAAAAAAAACACACAACAGACTCCCTAAAACAATCTTATCGTCTTCACAAGCATCAAATCATCCACGTCCGCTGTTGCCGGCTACTGATAAAATCATTGTTTCCCACGCACCCGGGCTCCCTCCATTTGGATATCTCGCGAGCCAGTCCCAAACACACTTAGAACGTCTGAATAATCAGCTGGAGTAACGCAGCGGTTCTTGGGGGCAACAAGCAACAACATCCACACAAAAATGGCTACAATTCCGCAGGATATTGCCGCAGCACTTGCACAGCTGCTTGCCGGACTCGGATCCACCGACAACAGCGTTCGGCAGCAGGCAGAACAGAGTTTGAGCAAGGAATGGACTAAAAAAGACCGTGTTGACGTTTTGTTGGTTTGGCTTGCGCAACAGTCGGCCAGCGCTCCAGACGACAGCGTTCGCGCGTTTGCAGCAGTCTTGTTCCGGAGATTTGCCATCAAGTCGCCAAACGAACAGGGCTTCTCGGTCACGGCGAGACAGATCGACCACATCAGCGACGCGGCGAAACAGGAGGTCCGCACTGCTCTTCTGCAAGGTTTCACCGCTCACCAATCGAACAACGTGAGACACAAGCTTGCGGACGCTGTCGCAGAGGTCGCGAAGGACGAGGCGTTTGACTGGCCCGAAATACTGCCCACCATCATGCAGGCTGCAGCGAACCAGGACCCAAGTTTCAGAGAGTCTGGATTCCGGATCATCACAACGACCCCTGGAATCATCACGAGCCACCACTTGGACGACTCTTTGAAGCTGTTTCACGCTGGGTTTGAGGACGCGAGCGACGACGTGCGGATCGCAGCGTGCTCGGCGTTTGTGGCGTTCTTTGAGAACCTGCCAAAGGCCAAATGGACCAACCTGAGTCCTTTGCTGCCAAACCTGCTGAACTCGCTGCCCCGGCTGCTGGAGAACGGCAAGGAGGCCGCACTGGCGTCGGTCCTGGAGAGCCTGATCGAGCTGGTGGAGCTTGCGCCAAAGATGTTCAAGCCGATGTTCCCAACCATAATACAATTCTGCTCCGAGGTGGCGCAGAACAGAGAGATCGAATCCGGCGCTCGTCTCGCGGCGCTCGAGCTGCTCACCACCTTCTGCGAGAACTCCCCCAACATGTGCAAGCGCGAGCCTTCGTACTCGTCGTCGGTGGTGCTTGTGACGCTCAAGATGATGACCGAGGTGTGCGTCGACGACGAGGATGCGGCCGACTGGAACAACTCGGACGACCTCGACGACGACGAGGAAGAGGAGGAGTACAACGCGGCGAGACAATCGCTGGACCGTGCTGCGCTCAAGCTGGGCGGCCAGTCGCTGGCGGGACCGCTGTTCCAGTACCTTCCGCAGATGCTGCAGTCGCAAGACTGGCACGAGAGACAGGCCTCGCTGATGGCGCTGTCTTCTGCGACCGAAGGGTGCCGCGAGGTTCTGATTGGCGAGATTCCGCGCATTCTGGACCTGATTCTGTCCTCGTTGCAGGACCAGCACCCGCGTGTCCAGTACGCATGCTGCAATGCTCTTGGACAGATCTCGACGGACTTTGCTGACGTGATCCAGCGCACTGCGGGCGACCGTGTTCTTCCTGCGCTGATTTCGATGCTCACCACGAAGAACGTGCCGCGGGTGCAGGCCCACGCGGCTGCGGCGCTGGTGAACTTCTGCGAGGACGCTACCAAGGAGGTTCTGGAGCCGTATCTGGACGACCTGCTGTCGAACCTGCTCACGCTCTTGCAGAGTGCTCCTAAACGGTACGTTCAGGAGCAGGTGATCACGACGATTGCGATTGTGGCCGACGCGGCAAAGACCAAGTTCATCAAGTACTACGACACGTTGATGCCTCTGCTGATCGACGTGCTCAAGACGGACATGGGCGAGGAGAACAGACTGCTCAAGGCCAAGTCGATCGAGTGCTCGACGCTGATTGCTCTTGCTGTTGGCAAGGAGAAGTTTGCGGCGAACGCGCAGGAGATGGTTGAGATTTTCGCACACTTGCAGGGCACGCTCACGGGCGACGACGACGCGGTGAAGATGTACTTGGAGCAAGGCTGGGGCCGTGTTTGCAAGCTGATTGGCAAGGACTTCATTCCGTACCTGCCGGGCGTGCTGCCGCCTCTTTTGGAGGCTGCCAAGGCCGTTCAGGACATCTCTGTTGTGGAGGAAGAGGATCTGGACGAGATCAACCAGAACGAGGAGTACGACGTGATTCAGTTGTCGGGCAAGCACATTGCGGTGCACACGGCTGTTTTGGACGACAAGACGGGAGCGATCGAGCTGTTGAAGAGCTATGCCGACTCGTTGGGCGGCGACTTCTTCCCGTACGTCGAGGAGATTGCCACGCAGATTGTGATTCCCGGACTCGACTTCTACCTGCACGACGGTGTTCGTGGCTCGTCGGCGTTGACGATGCCGTCGCTTTTGCGGTGCACGGTGGAGGCGACCGGCTCGAACCAGTCGCCGCAGGCTGTGCAGCTGTGGAGCCAGATGTTTGACAAGCTGGTGCACCAGCTGAGCACGGATCCTGTTCCAGAGCTGCTTGTGGCGTACTATCTTGCGATCACGCAAGGCCTGGACGTGATGGGCGCCGACTCGCTCTCGGACGCACAGATCATTGCGGTTGGCAAGTCTGTGGAGACGAATCTGTCGGAGATCTACGAGCGCATCAAGGAGCGCGAGAACGCGGACGATGAGTACAACGAGGAGTTGCAAGAGGACGAGGACGAGTACACGGACGAGGAGCTCTTGGACGAGATCACCAAGGGCATCACTGCGTTGCTCAAGAGCACGCGCGTGCGGTTCCTTCCTGCGTACCAGGCGATGATTCCAACGATTGCGTCGTTCATGAACGACGAGAACACCTCGCTGCGCTTGTTGGCGCTGTGCTCGGTTTCTGACCTCGTGGAGTACACGGGCGCACACTCTTACCAGTTCAAGGACTTCTTCATGAACCCTGTTGGCGAGGCTCTGACCTCGCCTCACGCGGGACTCAGACAGGCTGCGTCGTACACCGTTGGAGCGTGTGCGCAGTTTGGAGGATCGCAGTTCCAGGACTTTTGCATTGCGACGCTGCCTTCGATGGTTTCGATGTGCAGCGTTCCAGACTCGAAAGCCGACGAGAACTTGGTTGCCACCGAGAACTCGATTGCTGCGATGGCGAAGGTGATGCACTCGTTTGGGTCTCAGATCCCAAACCTGAACGAGCTTGTCGAGAGCTGGCTCAAGCTGATGCCTGTTTTGCAAGACGAAGAGGCTGCTCCGTTTGCGTTCATGTTCCTTGCCGAGTTGATCCAGCAACAGCACCCTCTGGTGAGAGAGTACGTTCCCAAAGTGCTCGACGACGTGGTTCAGGCGCTGCTGTTTGGGGCCCTGTCTGGGAAAACTGCCGAGGAGGTGGTGAGAACCGTGAAACAGTTGCTGGCCACTCTACCGCAGGAGCAGGCCGTGGCTTTGCTCAACAAGTACAGCAACGAGGGCAAACAAGTCATCAGCGAGTGGTTTGCTTGAGGGTCCCTTGTCCCGGCGCTGTGCTCCGTGTAAATACGAATGGCGAGCGAAGCGAGTCATGAGTCAGTTGGTTATACCAAAAGAACTGAAACTTCATTTTCAAACAATTTTTTCGGTTTGCATTTCTGGCGTTGAAGTACGTCTCAACGAGCCGGAGACCTGAGAGTGTCTGCTTTATAGTTTTGTCATTATAAAATGGTTTATTTTTCAGTGAACGGCGAGCAGCTAGGGGAGGGCATGAAAAGCGTAGCCAAGTGATTGATTGGTTTGTCAAAAATAGCTGGCTTTATTTTCAGTATATGCAAAAAATCGAAAAACGTGAAGCAAAGCAAGGGGGCCACTTGCAAGTGAAAGCAAAGCACAAACAACGGACAAGATCAGGTGGCGCGAATGAACATCTCGTCGTTCTTGTAGCCCAAAACGTCAGCAAACTTCTTGAGATCCAACTCGACAGATCCCTTGGGTATTTTAGAAGGCTTGATTGGCGAAGGATGGGTCTTCATGAAGTTGAACAAAAACCGGAACGAGCTCGACTGACCGTCGTCAAACAGCTCGACAAACTGCCTCACAAGATTGCACAGAGTCTCACTCTGGCTAATGATCGCAGTCACGTATTGTAGCTTGGGCTTGTTGGATGAGTTTTCAAAACCCATCAGGTCCGACAACACTTCTGCTGCGATTGGAATCAGGCTCAGGTCGTTTAACAACACCCCTTTCATGAACTTGAACAAGCTGAACAGACCAAACTCCTTGTATATCAGCAAAAAACTCAGCAACGAATCAACTTGAAATTGGTAAATCAGATTCGAAACCACCTTGTTGTATAAAAGAGTCTGTCTTGAGGACGAACCAAAACGTGTATAATTATCCTTCACTTTCAAGCTGCTAAATGTGGAACTGAGATTGAGATCGATCGATTTGTTCATGATCTTGAAGTCCAAACCATGGCACGATTTGAAAAGAGCAAGCTGCGTGAAAGTCTTTTGTTTGAACTTGTGCATGCTGTCGTCCTTCACACCGGCCTGGTGTTCAGCGGAAAACTTCATGATCCCAAGTTCGTCATTGTACTCCCTAAGATGATTGTAAACTTTTGACTTGATCACCGAGCAAAGAATCAGACAGTCTTGAAGCAGCTTGATGCAGACAGACCTCCGTTGTCCCATTGAATTCTCCAAAGCAGAGAACAGCTCAGTGGTCTCGTCTCTCAACTGCTTGTGGCTATCGTCGCCAAAGTTGAGGTTGTCTTCGAAATCAAAATTCAGTTTTCCTAGCGGTGGAATGAATTCAAACCCAAATGTTTTTTCAAGAAACTTGGGGATTTGAGAATGGTCTCCAACGTGCAAGAACTCCTCTTTGTTCAACCCAGAAGAGAGAATGAACTGCACATTCTCGAGAAGAGCGTGCAAAGACAGACGACTACCCATGTCGTTCAAGAGGCTATGGATGCCAAGGAATGATTCAAAAGAGTCCAAGTTGTAGTTGAGGCTTCTCAGACTTACTTTCAGATACTGCAACAGATACTTTTCTGTAGACAGGTCCAACTTGAAGTTCTGGTCAACCACCTCAAACAGCACTTTCATCGTGGTCTGGGTGACAGTGTAATTGTAGGATCTATCGGTGATTCCCAAAGCGTTTTTGTAATTTGAGTTATTCATCTTGATCAGAATTCTCAGCATTTTCTCGTCGCCCACATTGATCAAGGGGAAGTTGGTGATCAGGCTTTCACTGATTTTCACAAGAACATAATATGCCAGCTTCTGTTGAACAGAGCTCTCCTTTTTACCAGAAAAAGAAGGGTCGTCCACGAGCCTGTTGAGCTTGATCAGTGTACCGGGACGGTTGAAACAGTACAGAGCCAAAACTTCTCGGTGGACGTTGTCCTTTGTGACTCTGCGGGTCAGCTCAGTGAGCGGTTCAAAACAGTTTGTGTCGGGGTTCAGACGAGAGAAGATATCGTTCACCTCCAACAGGGCCTTGACGCTCTTGAAGTACGTGGAACTCGAGCTGTCGGGCAAAATCAGGTTGAAGAGTGAGTCGTTGGTTTTGTCCTCGCTGAGCGTACTCTGGTCCAGAGTCAGACAGTCGTTGAATCGACTGAACAGGGAGAAGAGACCGTCCAAGTCCTCTTGCTGTTCCTTGGCAGCTGCGCCATTGGAGCTCAAGAAGTCTGCAGTGTTTGAATCGAAAATGTGTGTGAACATGTCGAACACATCCTTCTTCGAAAACGTGGAAAGCATGTTGTCGAACATGTGTTTGTTCATAGGGTGGAGCGCAAGAAGCAAGATCAACACTCGTTTCAGCTTCTCCTGCTGCGGATAATCGTACTTTGGAGCCATGAACAAGACGCTGAGAAGCGGGCGGATGAAGCTAAATTTTTCAAGTCCAAGCAGGACTCCGAAGTTCTTGAACCCAAAGTTGCTGTGGGTCTGTGGCAGCTGGAAATGGTACTTGAAGAGCCCGCTCATTGAGAGACACAGGTCTGCGGCTCTTTCAAAAGAGGTTTCGTCCAGCGACGAGCTCAGCAGAACGTTGATTTCGTTGACAATTTTGATTGCCGTGAGAATGGTGACGAATTCCAGCTGGAACTGTTCGCGCGCCTCCTTGTTCTCGTCAAGCACTTTCCCTGTGAGCTTCTTGAGGTCCACCAACCCGGTTTCCGAGCCCTCGATCAGGTTCTCAAACGTCCTGGCGATGTCAATCACGCCCGTTTCGTCCTGCAAAACCACCGTTTCGAAAACGTCCTCCACCGTGAAGGCCGAGCGCTGTTGGCCCTGCGCGTCTGCCAGCGAACCCTGTGGTGCTTGTCTCTGATTTGCCATCGCAACCGACTCCGACGACACTTCGGAAGAACACACAGAGCTCACGTTGGAGCGCAGCTCCAGATTCATATCGGCCGAAAGCGGAGACTCCTCAAAGCACGCGTTTGTGTCTGATTCTTCGTGATAACAGTCCATCCCAGACATCATACTATCTCTTTGTTTTGCCTCTTTGTTTCCCTTCTTGTGTTACTGCGGCGTCTGCTGGACTCCGAACGCCACCAAAGTACGCAACAACAATCCGGAACGTCTTTTCTCACCAACGGATGCTTTTACCGGCTGTTCAGAAGACTCCAGCACTGCGATCTCTGCAATTTCACAGAAAAAGGATCCCTCAAAGAGGCTATCGGAAGATATTTTTTGGGCACACTGCGATTAATGACAGGGCGAAAAAAAACAAAAAAACAAAAAATCTCAGTACTTAAATTGTACTGCCAAACAAGGAAAATGACCCATCGCAAGGGACCCACGGAAGCTGCTCATTGCCACGCGAAATGACCAGCTCTGAAGAACGCGCGTCTCAACGCACACAGCCCGCCGACTGCAGACCGGCCCTCATCGTCGTGGACCTCCAGGAAGACTTCCTGCCAGAAAAAGGGTCGCTCGCCGTCAAGCAAGGACGAGACATCATCCCACACATCCTCGAGCTGCTGGACACCCAAAAGTACCACTGGGCAGCCGTAGTGGCCACTCTGGACTGGCACCCAGCCAACCACACCTCGTTTGCCTCCAACCACGGCAAACATCCTTACACCACCAAGACGTTTGAACACCCGCTTCTAGGGCCCAAGCAGACAAAACAACAGGTTTTGTGGCCGGACCACTGCGTCCAAGGCACCAAGGGAGCGTCCTTCCCACCCGAGTTCGAGTCGGAGTTCGCCAAGCTGCTGGAGTCGCAGGCGACCCCAACGTGTGTCGTGAAAAAGGGGTATCTGCAGGACAGAGAGTACTACTCGTGTTTCCAAGACACATGGGGAGTCCACCACACTGAGTGCGAGCAGTTCCTGCGGGAGCACAACATCACACACGTGTTCACCGTGGGACTGGCGTACGACTACTGTGTTTTGAACTCGTGCATCGACGCGGCACGGCTCGGATTCTCGACGTACGTGGTCAAAGAGGGCTCCCGGGGCGTGTATCCGGAGAACGAGGGCGCCACCAACGAGGAGTATGTTAAAAACGGTGTGAAGATCGTGTCTTTTGGAGGTCCTGAGTTGGCTTTGGTAAGGCAAGATGACCATAATGTAGTTTGACAGACTGTGTATTTTTTTTTTCCTCTCTCTATAACATGAAAAAAAAAATGCTAGATATATTAAAACTACGCAAAAACTGGTGGTGGTTTCTATCGTTTGGTACCATACGAAACCCCCACACCATGGTCGCTCCAGCTGTTGATTTCGGAAAGTTTCTAGGAAGAACAGACCCCTCCAAACAATCGGAGGCGGTCCTCAAGTACAACGAGCGCCGGTTCTACCAGGCTGCGCTGTTTTACGGATGTACCATTGCGACGTACATTGCATCGAAAATCGCCTACCGTGGAGTGGTGAGAAGAAGATACACGCCAAACTTCTACCAGCACAACCACGTTCCACCAAAGTTCTCGTTCTACAAGGACGCTCTGAGTGCTGTTTCGCACGCGTCTTTGCTGGCGGTGACGTCGCTGTCGATGTTTGTCACGGGCGGGTTCTGGTACTATGACATATCTGGTGCTGCGGAGTTCAGCCAGCGCATGAAGCAGCTGCTTGGTGGAGCTGAGGCCGAGAGGGAGCTGGCCAAGATGCCTGTTGACCAGGAGACCAAAGATGTGCAGGAGATGCTGAGCAGCCTGGTGAGCGGTGACGAGGAGAGGAAATAAACTTGGACGGTTCATGCTTCATTCATGTATATAGCTGAGAATAAAACTGTTTTGGGCAGGCGAGCGTGATCACGTGACAGGGCCACGTGCATTTTTCTGTCACCCCACAAGAAAAAAAAAAAAATTCAGCCGTTTTATTTTTTTTTTTTTTTTTTTTTTTTATTCCTGTAAGCGTTTGTACTGTTCTCAGTTGCGAAGATCCACACCGGCGATTGGCTTCGAGTATCTTGAATTGGTTCAAGAGGAGACTCGTCGAGACACAGGTGACAGGATGGAACAAGAACAGGCGCGGCCTCTTTTGTCTGGCGACCGCAATCGTCGCAGGGAGTACACAGAATACTACGAAGAGGACGATGATGACTACGAGCAAGAGTTTGGCCAGAACAAGTACCTGAAGTACGGATCGTACGCTGCGATTGCGCTAATTGGGATTCCGTTGGTGTATTTTTTTCTGGTATTTCTGCCCGACCTGGCCCCTCCTGCCGTTGCCATTCCGGAGCTGGTGAAAGTTTCGTCTGAGCAAGTGTACTTGCATCCGGTTATCCCACCGAAAAGGAGTGTTCTGGAGTACGACTCCGAGAGCGTGCACACGAACAGGTACAAGGATGGAGAGTCACCGTTCAAGAAGGTTCCGGACGTGCGGGAATGGAAGTTGCTGGAGAAATCGTCCAAATTGTTCAAGCATCATTTTGACAAGTTTGGGAGCAAGAAAAAGCATTTGAAGCTGGCGAAAAGGTTGATTTTGATTGGAGATGTGCACGGGTCGCTGACTCAGCTACAGAGGCTGCTGAAACAGATCAAGTTCGACGGCGGGAAACACGACCAGGTCTTTCTGCTCGGGGACTTCATCGCCAAAGGTCCAAACTCCATGGGAGTTTTGGACTATGCGATCGAGAACAATCTTGGGTGCGTTTTGGGCAACCACGAGCTTGAGATTCTCAAGAGGTACACACAGTTTCACGCGCTTCCGTCGCTCAGTTTTGTGAACAACAGCGGATCTGCATACGACGAGATCCTTCATACCGAGGAGGTTTATGACCTAGACGATTTGATGAAGGTTGCGAAGCATCTTACGCCCGAGCATATCGGGTACATCTCGAGCTGTGCACTGATCCAGGAGCTGGGGCCTGTTCCGCACTTGACCAACAAGAAGCAGACCAAGTACTTTGATTATCCTGCGCGGGGCATTGCCGTTCACGCTGGACTGGTGTGGAATATGACGAGTTTAGAGGAGCAGGACGTGGACGCTGTGACGACGATGCGGAACTTGCTTCCTCCAGATTGGAGAGTCCCGACGGACGACCGGCACGATAAGGTGGACGGAGTGAAGTCTGAGGCGTGGACAAAGCACTGGGGAGCAGATCAGAGAAGAATTGTGAGAGAGAGCATGAGGAATGTCACTGGATCTGAGCTGACGTTGGGTAGCAAGGTGTATTATGGGCACGACGCCAAGCGTGGGCTGACGTTCAAGGAGTACTCGACGGGGCTGGACTCGGGGTGTGTTTATGGGGCGCAGTTGAGTGCAGAGGTGGTTTGGAGTGAGGTGGTGAGCTCGAAGGAGGGGGAGAGGATTGTTTATAGGAGGTTTTTTAGTCAGGTGAATTGTTAGCGAACGACGAGCGAACGACGAGCGGAGCGAGTCGTGAGTGAGTCGTGACTGAGTTGTGACTGATTCGGTGAGTGATAGCTCATGTGACTTGCTTTGCTCGTCATCGCTTTGCTCGTTTGTCGTTTGCATCTTAATACATTCCTTCTATTCCAGCATGGGCAACTGTAGATTGCCCAGGTCGCCCAGGTCGCTGCCCCCGCTCCTGCTCCTCCTCACAGAAACAACTCGCTTCGCTCGTTGTTTACTCTGTTGACTCACTCAAATTCACTCGCCACGCTGTTGCTTCTTCTAGTCCAATAATGTCACCAAGCACGAAGCGAAAAGTCCCAGAAACTTTAGTCGCCTGCATCACACCCTTCATTAACGGCCTCAAGGAATATTCTCTCTGGAGGTATCCACAGACTGCCACGCTTGAAAGACACGCGCAAGGACGAGCATTAGTCCCTGCTACCAAATCTGGTGCGAGGTGTACGGTTGGTGTGAGGCGTAAGGAGTTAGACAACGGTAAAGACGAGCTAAGCGAGTCATTGGAAGCCGCTGAGAGTGTCGATGGAATTCTACAGCTCGATGACACGTTGTCTGGTACATTCCGGCAATGATACGCTCGCTTTGCTCGCCTTTTGCTCGTCAACCCCGCTGGTGCGAGGTGTCTGGTTGGTGCGAAGTGTGATGAGTTAGACATGAGCATGCGATAAGCAGAAGTCGTCGTCTTTCCGCGCTCACTTGGCGAACGTTTAGCATCACAGGATCGTTAATTGAATGACGTATATGCAGTACTCGTAGATAAATAATGCCTATGGCGAGCGAAATTTCTATAACATGATGGAGGAGGGAGCGCGGAGCAGACTAAGAGATGCGAGTGGGCTACTTAGAAGCTATTCAGTTGCTCCGGTACGGAGTCACTTACCAACGACTCGCGTCGCTCGACTCACGTCGCTCGCCAGCGCTTCGCTCGCCAGTTGTTACAACTCTATGTCATATTTCTCCACCAGCTCAATCAACATCGCAAGAATTCCCGCCTCCGAGCTCCTCTTGTACAATGCCAAAAACGGCCGAACCATTCCCGGCGTCGGACGAACCGTGTGGTTCAACAGCTGTGGCCGGTTATGAAACCTCGTTGTAAGATAGTCTAAAACGAGAATCTGCGCGTCGGAGACCTCGTGTTGCGCAGCTTTCGAACTGTCTGGCTGCAGGTCGTAGGCCCGACAAATCCTAGACAGCAGCAACAGCCCAAGATTGGCCTCGCCGCAGTTGATCAGAGCCTTGACAACCGCTTCGATCAGCATATTGTCCATGTTGAACCGCCACTCTTCAAGCAAAAGGGACACCGTTCGGACCACAACGTCGACGCGACCTTGTGCTCCATAGTGTTCCAATACACTTAGTATGGTAGAACGGTCAGGAAGAACACCCACACTGGCCATGCTTGCCAGAAGAAGGTCTGTTTTGGTGTCAGACTGCTCCAGAAGCAGGTTGTAGTGCGAAACGTGCAAGCTGAGAGCCATTTTGTTCTCCTCCAGGAACTGCAAAAGCTGTGGCAGCTCAGTTCCCAGCTCCAGTTTGAGCTGCAACCACTTGTATGTGGCCAGTTCATCGAGGATGATGCCCTCGTTGGCTGCCAGCTGCTGGGTGTACAGTTCGTCGAGCCACTGGGACGCGTCTCGGGAGCTGTTTGGCGACACCTCGAGTGCCGTGAGCGCAGCATTGAGTTCGTTTTGCTGGCTCTGAGAATAATTTGGTAGCAGCTGCGAGAAGATCACGTGACCGAAATATTTTATAGTCTCGTCCTCAGTGACAAACTCCGCGTGAGCAAAATAGTCCTGGTACGCAGCCGCGTACTGCAACAGCTCTGAGCGGTAGAAGGCGTGGGACGTGGGTGGGAGCGAGCGCATGAGGGCGTCGGACGACGCTTTGTGGATGATTCTGCGGATTTTCTGGATCTCTGCGTCGACCAGAGACGGGCTGGTCAGCGAGAAGATGTCCTGGATGGTCTGTGTGGTCTGGGGAGGTGTGCAGTTGCGCGGGGGCGAGAGGGGCTGTTTGGTGCGCCTGTGGGTGTTCCAGTACTCGATGGCCTCTGGGGAGGGCACCTTGATGTTGTGCTGGTAGTGGGCAAGACTGTCTCTGGGCAGGCCGAGGGTTCGGAGCGCGTTGGAAGGGTTTCTGATGGAGCGACCTGTGCGCAGGCCGCGGAGGAGGTCCTGGCGGGCAGACCATTTGCGGTCGACGGGGAGATTGGGGGCCGTTGAGGAGTAGCGGGGGCAGACGAGGTGTGTTTGTGTTCGCCGCGCTCCTGGATGTCGCAGACTGGTGCAAGTGTGCTTTGCAGCGTGGATCATGGGGAGGCTGGGGAGGCTGGGGCGGTGACTTTGCAGAGGTTGGAGGTTTCCGATGATGAAAATCTTGTGGATTTCGTGAATTTTTCAAGAGCTTTGATTTTATTTTTCTTTGAATTTTTTGAATTTTTTTTTTTTTTTCTTCAACTTTAGAACCCTTAAATTCCTCTCCAGGTGTTTACCTTTGCACTGTCTTGCTGTTTTCCACGGAAAAAAAGCCCCAGATCCGCGAGAGACTGCGCGCAGCGTGCATTGGAGTACGGACGATCCCAGCGGCGAGGCAGGGCGGCATTTCTCACGGCCCAGACAACACAATTAAAGGACTCTTTGTGACAGCCCTTTTTCGACAACAAGACAAAACAGCACAAGCACAACGAAGCCAATGCGAGTGCCGGTCAGCGTGTTCCGGCACGTGTGGCACCGGCCGCAGGTGGCGGCGCGGTGGTCGCGCGTGTGCAACAGCCGAGCCGTGGCGCGGTCGCGGGCGGTGCTCAACTACAGAGTGAAGATATACAGAAAGTGGATGGTGAAGGTGTGGGTTATCGCAACGTTTTTGGCGGTGGCGGGGGCGGTGGCGTTGAAACTGACTGTTTTCAAGGGCCCCGCGGAGCTGGCGGAGCTGGAGCTGCTGGAGTTCGACGAGCGGTACTCGTCACGGGCGCTGGCGAAGTATCCGATGTCTGCGCGTGCGGTTGGGTCATCGATCGACCGGGTGTTTGCGAGCGGGTGCCGCGACGTGCAGGCCGAGACGAGCGGGCCGCGGGCGAACGCGGCGTTTGTGGTGCTGGCGCGCAACTCGGAGGTGGACGGGGTGGTTTCGTCGATGAAGTCGCTCGAGAGACACTTCAACCAGTGGTTCAACTACCCGTGGGTTTTTCTCAACAACGAGCGGTTTTCGAGCGAGTTCAAGCGGCGCGTGGCAGAGGTGAGCAGCGGGCCGGTGAAGTTTGGGTTCATTCCGCCGGCCAAGTGGGACTTTGAGGACGAGAAAAGCAACAGTGCGTTCTTCAACGAGGCGGTAGAGTCTCAGGGAGACCGCGAGATCATGTACGGCAACATGGCGAGCTACCACAAGATGTGCCGTTTCTACTCGGGGTTCTTTTTCAAGCACCCGCTCGTCAAGAAGCTGGACTGGTATTGGCGCGTGGAGCCCGACGTTGACTTCTACTGCGACCTGACGTACGATCCTTTCGTGGAGATGGAGCGGGCTGGCAAGGCGTACGGGTTCACGATCGCGATCAAAGAGCTGGTCAACACGGTGCCGAACCTGTTCCGGTACACCAAGTCGTTCATCCGCAAGGAGGGCTTGCGGGTTCCGGACTCGTGGGGGCTGTTTGCAGACGAGTACGACTTCTACGAAGGCGCCAACAGCAGACACTATGCGAGCGTGCGGACTCGGAACGAGTTCTGGAACAAGCTGGAGGACCGCACGCCGATGTACCGTGCGCTGGGCGTGTCTTCTGTCGACCCGTCACGGCTGGACCAGCACTCGATCGACAAACTGGTGGACCACAGCAACAAGCGCGGGCTTCCGCTGGCGAACAAAGACCAGTTCGACGGGTCCGAGTACAACCTGTGTCACTTCTGGTCCAACTTTGAGATTGCACGGACCGATCTGTTTACTGGGCCCGAGTACCAGAGGTATTTCGATTACTTGGAGTCTTCAAAAGGCTTTTTCGCTGAGAGATGGGGTGACGCTCCGATCCATTCGCTTGCTGCGGGGATGTTTCTCAACATGTCTCAGATCCACTATTTCCGGGACATTGGATACAAGCACTCGACGCTTGGCCACTGTCCGCGCAATTCGCCGAACCAGCTGCCGTATGAGGCCAGCGAGAAGTACAAGAAGGTGTACTCGAAGGCAGACGAGGACAACATTGCGGCGTACGACGCGCCGATTGAAAGCTCGGAGGTCGGCGTTGGGTGTCGGTGTAAGTGTCCGTCTGACCACAACGAGATCGAGGACAGTGGCGGGTCGTGTGTGGCTCTGTGGAGTCAGATGACGTCGGACGAGCGGCCGGCAAAGCGGAGGTTGGATCTCGATGCCATTGAGAAGGCGGCGCTGGAGAGCTACGAGAGGTGGTTGGCCGAGCATGGAGATGGGAGCAAGTGGGTGTTGACGGTGGAGGAGAGGAGGGAGATGGAGAGGATGACCGCGAGCGAACAACAACGAGCGAAGCGAGTTGTTGAGAGCTTATAAGGAGAGAGCGAAACGACGAGCGAAACGACGAGCGAAACGACGAGCGGAGCGAGTCGTGAGTGAGTGAGTGAGAGTGAAGTCGAGTGAAGTCGGGTGAGCGCAGCTGAGCGAAGCGAAGATGTGCAACGGTGTGCAACAACTCAAAATGTGATGTTGTGCCAAGATGTGCGACAGCTTGAAGAGTGAAGGTGCGAAGAATCAAAGAGGTGCGAATCGAGGCGGTTGAATCCCGGCGACGCGGTTGAACCCAAACAGAGACTAAATAAGTGCAAGCGAATCGGAAAGAACAGAGCGACTCTGAGAACCTTGGTCGGCCTGTTCGAATATAGCTTATTCTGCCAGCTGTCAACTTTAATAGTGTTAATTGAGATATAATTTTGTTACAAGGGCACGAGCGAAGCCGAACGACGAGCGAAGCGAGTCGTGAGTGAGTGAGTGAGTAATCTACTGAAGAAATGAGTAACTTGATAAATTAATGAGTTCAAGCGAGTAGAAGCGAGTAGAATACGAGCAAAACCGACCTTACTGAGCTGTTTGTTCGTGGGTGAGTATACCAACCGACGTGGTTTGACAAACTCTTAATGGTGGAGCTCACTCAAAAGCCTCGCTTCGCTCGTCATTTTGCGTCTGCTGCTACCAACTCATCACAGCTCCCACCTACGGAGTTGGCTAGTGACGAGCTCACGAAGAGCGAAGCGAGTCGTGAGTGAGATCGAGTGAGGTCTAGTGAGTCTGCTAACTCCTACGTATTCTGTATGATGATTTTCATCCAAGCGAGTCGTGAGTAAGTGAGTTGTAAGCGAGTCGTAAGTGAGTGAAGTAAAGTATAGTAAAGTAGAGGATAGATACTCTTCCCGATGAAATATGTACTCTGTATGATGCAGCCAGCCACCGTCAACCATAGGGTGCCAGCATTGTGAGTGCTAGTATGGAGTAGTAGCCACCAAAATGCCACCAGAATGCCACCGATTTCTGCTACCAAAATCTGCCACCAAAATCTGCTACCAAAATCTGCTACCAATTCCTCCACAAAGCAATGCTGGAAATCGCCGACGCCCATTCACTCACTCACTCAACTACATGCTTACCCGATTACATGCTCGCTTGCTCAATTAGTCACTGCCTACTCACGGCTAGCTCACTCACGACTCGCTTCGCTCGCCGTTCGGTTGCAAGCGGTATCGCTCGCTTCAGCAGCACTGGTGGCCGCTCCTAGAAGGGAAAAGAAAGTTGGGTCAGTGTTGCCCAGCATTTTGAACAACTGTGTAGCTACAGATCTGACATTGGCCCGAGTATTGGGAGCTGGCCGTGCACACTACACCAGATAGTCAGCTACCGAACGAAGATACTCGTGTTTGCCAATTCTGAGACAGGTCTACCGGCGGAACGGTCACTTTCGTGTCATCTCTCGAAGACTTGGTTTCCTGTCCATGTCACCTTGTCTCACTTCGTTTGACTTCGACGTCAGACGACGCTGCGCGTCGATCGACGCAGGCCGTCGCTCTTTCCCCTTTGGGAAATTTCTTTCCTGCAAAACAAAAATCAACGTCAAATTTTAGATCATCCCCAGTAAACAATACCAACTCCCCAATTGTCACCAGGCACGGCGAGCCAGGCTACATCAGCCAATCACCCCGTTGTAAACTCTTCCCGCTCTTTCTCTCCCCCTTCCCCACACGACCATCATTCTGCAATATGAATGGGTCAATACGATCACTGCCACAGGACTTTCTCGCCGACGATTTCGTGCCCGTCAGTCAAGCCGCATCGTACGAGTCGTACGATGACAAACAATCTTCCATTCAGCGAGCAGGGCTCCGCCAAACACAAATCTCGTCCCAGATCCATCAGCAACAGCGCAAAAAATACCGACCCAAAACCGCGTCGGTGATGTTTGCACCACCCTCTGGCCTCGGCAGCGGCTCCAGCATATACAGTATGCCGTCAGCCAGCGGCTCAGACCTCCAACCTCCGCAACTCCACTGGAGACCCGCTCACCCGCGCACCAGTGTCGGCTCCAATGGGTCCACTGCCTCTTTCTATAGCGTTCCAAACGGCAGCGGACCGTTCCTCCAAGACCAGCCACAGCACCAGCCACAGCACCAGCCACACTATCAACCGCCCTACCAGCCACACTATCAACCGCACTACCAACCGTCCTACCAGCCACAGTACCAGCCACAGTACCAGCCGCAGTACCAGCCGCCGCCACAGACCAAGGCACCGACAGTTATTCCATACGGTCAAGGAAGGCCCATTGGATCGCCCGGGCTGCGCCGTGCGTCCACACAGGGACCGAACAATGTGGACTTCCAACGCGCTGCACGGCTATCGATCAACTCTGCACTTTCGTTCATTGGGGTTTCTCCGCAGAAACAGGCCGCATCCCAGTCTTCGCCCCAAATCCCGACTCCAGAATCGCTCGTTAACCAGGACAGACTCAGTATTGATGGTGACGACGACGACAGTGAGAAAGACAGCGGCGAAGACAGCGAGCTTGAGCGTCTGGGGACCGAAAACGAGCAGCTCCGAGCCCGACTGAGCCGCGCAGAAACCAAAATCAAACAGTACGAGGACATCTCATTGCGCATAACCGAGATGGAGACAAACTACGACGCGGCCATCACCAGCTGTGAGGCCCTTGAGCAACAGAACAACGAGCTCAGTACAGAGATTTTAACGTTGCGCGAGGCCCACAACACAAAACTTGTCGCGCTGCAGTCGGAGCTGGAAAAAATTTTGGCCGAGAAGTCCTCGCTACATTCGGCACTAAGCTCGATCATTGAAAAATTGCCGTTGCTCGTTTCTCGTGATACATTCGCCACAATAGTGTCGGAAGAAACAGTTTCGCAGATCGGGCTGTCTCAAGAGTACGCTTCTGCCTTGGAGAAATACAACCCCTCCAGTACTGGCGGCGCTGGCGCCGTAATGCAAGGTCTCATCAGCTCGGACGAGCAATTACTGGAGCTGTTCCGCGAGGAGGTCAAGTCGCTGAGTTCCAAGATGGCCCAGGCAGAGCGCAGCAGGAAACAGACGGAGCTGATGCTCAAGCGGCAGCTGATCACGGAGCGGACGACGATCAAGCAGCTGAGTCTGCACCGATCGTTTAGCGAGCCGAGCGAGTCACGTGACCCAACGAGCCCTGCTCGACCAACCTCGGGAAGTGCACTAAAGCTACTGAACGTTGTCGAGCCGACATTCAGCATCGTGAGGGACTAGCTACTAGAAACCGATAATAAATTTTTAGATATGAAAATCCGTGTTGATAAAAAAAAAAAAAAAAATCGTAGATCGTTAAAAAAGAATCATTTTTTTAAGGGCTACAAAGGACCCTTTTTTTTTTCACCGCCTTCAAAATCCGTCATCAGGCCTCAGCTGCTCGCTCTCGGCTTTCGAGCCCTTGTCTTGCAGACTGCTGTAGCCCTTGTGGTTGCTGGACACCTTGTTTCTGGCGATGTTCTGAGCAGTGCCTTCAACGGTGTCTGCGGCGTTGGTAGCTGCCTGGTAAGCGGTGTCTTTGGCTTCGTGAGTGTATTGCTTCGAGCTTTCTTTAGCTTCTTCCGTCGCTTCTTGAGCAGCGTCGGACGCAAATTCAGACGCCTTTTTGGATTTCTTCTTGGTGGCGTCGACTCCCGAGGCCATTACGTCGCTGGCTGTTTCAGTCACATCCTCGGCCTTGTCGATCCCGGAGGCAAGCGTCTGTCCAACCTTGAGGTTGATGTCTTTGAGGGTTTCTTTGGTGCTGTCGATGATGCTGCTCTTGGCCCGCTGCGAGGAGACGGAGGCCAATGGGGCGCTCAGGGGCAATCTCAGGGGCGTTTTCAGTAGCGTAATTCTCAACATGATGGGTGCGTGGTTGAAGCTCTAGAAAATATGACCAGGCTCAACTGCGGCGGAGACGGTATTTATAGTGGAGTGCGCGCAGCAAACATGCTGACGTAATAGAGAGCAAAGTAGCAAGTAGCAAGCGAAGGGGCGGCGTGGGCCACCAGGGGGGCATCAGGAGGCGGCGTGGGCCTGCCAGGGGGCTGCCAAAGGCGACGGTGGGTTGCTACTTTGGGGGCTGTTTACGATCTGAGGGGGGTAGATCGCAACGAGCAAGGAAGTGTGGAGAAAGAGGGGAGCCGTAAAGCAACAGACTCGAGAACAAGCAGAACAAGCAGAATAAGCAGAACAATAAAGCTGCTTGGCTTTTTTTTTGGCAACATGCTTGGTGTATTCTCAACCAGCCATCACCGATTGGGAGTGTTGTTTCCGTCTGGTATATCTCCTCTTCTCCTTCACTTTCTCAGTAATTTTTTCTGCCCTTTTTCGAGCTAAAAAAAAAAAAAAAAAAGGCTTTTGATGTTTCTGTCACGCTCAAGATGTTCAAGTCCTCTCTGCTGAACATTTAATTGCGCCAAAAGTCCGGCCAACACCACCGAAATGGGCATTCTCTGGAGATCTAAAGTGCCGGGTCGGCTGCGACAGAAACGGTGGACGGCCGCGTGCGTGGTGAGCGTGGCGCTGGTGGTGGCGATAGTGGTGATTGCCACCAGAGCGTCGGAGGGCAACAGACAAAGCCAATTGAGTGCGGCCGTCGCAGCGAAAGCGACGACGGTGTTTCTCGGGTCGCTGCAGCCGATGTGCGATCGGTTCACGTCGTACCGCACCGAGCCTCAGAACTACTGGCAGTACTATGGGTATGAGGAGTACGACGTCAAGCTTGGTGTCGAGAGCCTGTCAGGGCTGTTGGCGGTGACAAAAGACCAGGAGAAAGAGCTGGAACGTCTCCACGAGCTGCTGAAAACGTCGTTTTTCGGGCCGGATGGCCGCGTGTTCAAACAGTGGCAGAACGTGGTGGAGAAACACTACGACCCAGACAGCAAGGGGATAGTGTACGTGTCTGGCAAGGATTACTACTGGCTGACGATGATTTCGATCAAGTACATTCGGTCTGTGCTCAAAGACCTGACGCCGATTGAAGTGTTTGTGCCGTACCACGACAAACACGACCATTTTTGCAACAAGATGAGTCTTGTGTTTGCGGACGTCCACTGTTCCTACTTCAACGAGTACCTTCCTGCGAGCACGCTGAGCCAGTTGCAAGGGTACCAATACAAGGCGTTGGCGCTGCTTCTGTCGCGGTTCACCAACGTTTTGTACCTGGACTCAGACAACATCCCGCTCGAGAGTCCGAGACAGCTGTTTGAGTCTGAAAAGTACAAGACGCACGGAATGGTGTGCTGGCCGGACTTCTGGAAGCGGTCGACACATCCGCTGTTCTACAAGACGAGCGGGCTGGGCGACTTGAGCCAGACGATTGCGTCGACGCCGTCGGTGGAGTCTGGCCAGATTATGATCAACAAAAGGACCCATCTCAAGACTCTGCTGCTGGCGTACTATTACAACTTGCACGGGCCCAACTACTTCTATCCGCTGTTTTCGCAAGGGTTCCCGGGAGAAGGCGACAAGGAGACTTTCTACCTAGCGAGTCGGGTGACTGGAGAAGGTTCGTTCTTGATGACCGGAGTGAAGACCAAGATTGTTGGGTATTTGGACCACCAGAATGCATTTTTCGGCCAGGCGATTCTGCAGGTGAATCCCGACGATATCCACCGGTACTCGTTCTTCCATTGCAACTATCCGAAGCTTCAGGTTGACAAGCTGCCGAAGTCGTACTTTTACAACGTTGAGACCAACACTCGTCGGCGCTCGTGGCAGATCATGCGGGACGCGATGAAGAGCAACACGGGTGGAGGCGTGTATCCGTTGAGGAAGGAGCTGAAGTTTGACTTGGAGCTGAGGATCTGGGAGTTGATGGTTGAGCTTGCGAAGGTGGACTTCAAGGGGTTTATTTTGTTTGATGGGATTGGAAATGATGAGATGGCGGATAAGATGATGGAGAATGTGTATTTTTTGAGGAATGAGTGAGCGAATGACGAGCGGACGACGAGCGGACGACGAGCGAAGCGAGTCGTGAGTGAGTCTTGAGCATGTCGTGAGCGGGAGAGGAGAGGGTGTGAGCGAGAGAAAACGTGTGAGCGGTGAGCAGCAATACACAGGCACAGCCACTTGCTCCACTTTATAGATGCTATTGGCTATAATGATACGATGTGATGAATTGCTTAGGTAGGAGTAAATCAAGTGAATTTGCGACACTTTACGACGCTTTACGAAACTTTACGAAACTTTACGACAGCTTACGACACTTTACGATGATTTGAGCAAAGTACGCAACTCAACGCTGTGACAGCACGACGATGTCAGACGACGCTTGAGGCATATTTTCCAAACATCGTCCGGCAGGGGCGGCAGAAGCTATTGTTGTTCTTCGTGAAAACAATAGTAGGACAATAGGTGATTTTCGAGGCGAGGATGCTGGCCAGGTACCGAGCAAGATTGCCGAGTCAAGCGAGTCAAAGATGCCGAACAAAGCAAGGCAACCAGCGAAGCAGGGCAACCAGCGAAGCAAGGCAACCAGCGAAGCGAGTTGTTGCACGACTCAAACACAACGAGCGAAGAGAGTCGAGCGGAGCGAGTTGTTGCACGACTCAAACAACCAACGCGAGTGGTTTACGAGAACATTCTGAGGAAATTTACGAGGAGTGAATTTACGAGGGAACAAGCGAAGCAACGAGCGCAGCGAAGCAACGAGCGCAGCGAGTTGTTCATTGACCTCTCAAACACTCGCTTCGCGGGTGTTTGAATTGGTTTGACTTTGGCTTGACTTTGACTTGCATGATGTCGACTAGTTCGTTCTAGCTTCCATTCACCTTCGACTCCGCAGGTGCGAGGTGTCGGTGCGAGGTGTCGGTGCGAGGTGTGATGAGCTCAGCAGTTCTCTACTGTAGTTCATCTCTGTCCTCCTGGCGTCGAAGACAACAAGTGGACGCCGCGAGGGCCGTGGCCCGAGTGGTCGTCGATGCCCAACAGTTCGAGCAAAGCCGCTCAGTTGGTCACATAAGAATGAACCTAGCATTCGCTGCTGAGCGAATGACGAGCGAAGCGAATGACTGACTCGCTTCGCTCGTCATGAGTGAGCGAGTCCGCGAGTCCGCCTCGTTCAGACGGACAGAAAGACTCAGACAGGCTAACTCGGACTCGCTTACTCCAACTCGCCTACACGCTTCGCTCGTCATTCGCGCTTTGCTCATGGCTCGCTTCGCTCGCCATTTCGCTACGCTCGCCTAGAAAAAATTATTGCCCTCTTCCAGTTTATTTCTTGTCTCCTTGTTTCCCTTTTCTTCCTGCTCCCCTTCTCACAATCCCCTCGCTCGCGTGTTTGTGCTGCGATGTCGCTCAAACGCTTCGTGTCCACCACGACCGTCTTCAATCACCCGTCGGTGAGGATACGTCGCTATCAAGGCTATTTACCCATCTCCGATCTGCTAGTTAAATTAGGCTACATCAGACAACCCCGTGCTGGTCTGACGCACTGGCTTCCTCTCGGGCTCGCGACCGTGCGAAACATCGAGAACCTGCTGCGCAAACACCTGGACGCGGCCGGATGCGAAGAGGTGTCGCTCTCAGCGCTGTCGCACCAGTCTCTGTGGGCGAAAACCAACCGGTGGCAAAACGATGAACTGTTCAAGCTGGACGAGTTCTGTCTCGCGGCAACGGCAGAAGAGGAAATCACCGAACTCATGACCCAATTTGCCGACAGCTACAAGAAGTTGCCCGCACGCGTCTACCAGATCACACGCAAGTACAGAAACGAGAAGCGGCCGCGCGGAGGGCTTCTCAGAGGCCGTGAATTTGTGATGAAGGACGCGTATTCGTTCGATGTCGACCGCGAGTCCGCGCTGCGGTCGTTCGAACTCATGAACCAGGTGTACCGTGACTTCTTTGCCGACTTGCGCGTTCCGTTCGTGCAGGCAAACGCAGACTCGGGCTCGATCGGAGGCGACCTCAGTTACGAGTGGCACTTCATCGACCCTTCCGGCGAAGACAAACTGCTCGGTTGCGACTCGTGTGGCGCAGTCGGCAACGTCGAGCGCGTGAGACCTCACCAGCATCCGGAAACCGTCGCCGACGAGGCCGAGGCCAGCTATTTCCTCACAACAGACGGCGACTTGTGTGTCGTTTACTACCCAAAGGGCCGCACTTTGAGCCTCAAGTTCCTCGCAGAAGAAGACCTCGTGGACTTGCGCACAGACCTCACCCAGGAAGAAGCCATCGCCAAGTATCTGAGCACGCAAGAATCTGATTTCCGCAACCTGATTCGTGTCATGGACATCTCTGTCAAGCCAGGAACTCTTCTTCCAGACCTGCTGGTGCCCTACGCCCGCGCCAGACTCACCTCTTTTGAGGGCGTGGCCGTCACTGAGGCCCAGGACGGCGACGTGTGCTCGGCGTGCGGCGAGGGAACCCTCCGTGCTCAGCGCGCTATCGAGGTTGGCCACACTTTCCACCTCGGAACGCGCTACAGCGAGCCATTGAAGGCTGGGTTTTCCGATGCCGACGGCGTGAAACGGCCTTACGAGATGGGCTGCTACGGAATCGGCGTGAGCAGATTGGTGGCGGCCATTGCCACGGTGACCCGTGACGACCAGGGTCTCAGATGGCCTGCAAGCATCGCTCCTGTCCAGGTCACTATTGTTCGCAGCCACGAGGCGACCAAGGCGAACGAATCAGAGCAAGCAAAGCAACTCCTGCAGGCCTTGGGCTCGGCCGGTGTTCGTTTTGACGAAAACGAAAGCGCTGGACTGGGTGTGATGCTGGGTCGGTCTAAAGCGCTCGGGGTTCCTCTGCAAGTGATCATCGGAAAGTTGTTCCCGGTGGTGGAAATCGAGGTGAGAGGTTTCCGTGCAGACGGATACAAAGACCGGTACCAGAGTGTCCGGGAGCAGTCATTGGCGGCGGGAGAAGGGTCTTGGGAAGTGGTGATAGACAGAGGAATGGAAAAACATTTGGTTTCAGTGGAGTTGGCTCCAAAAGCCATCACAACATTGCTCGCAGAGTTGTAACGCTCAACGCTGGTGCCTACTAAATTCTGTACATAGATAATTTATACTCATCCACAATGAGACTCGATAAATTGCGAGATAAGCTAATGGATCGCCTCGCTCGCCGTTGTATATTAATTTCAGTATGGACAATAGTACCCAGCAACAAGTCCAACATCGAGCAAAACGAGCTTGTATTGAAATATTGACAATAATCTGATAGACTTGATTAGCTAATCAATGACTCGCTGTGCTCGCCGTGCTCGCTGCTCGCTGTTTGTTTGTTCACTCGCCTTGCTTGACTCGACTCGCTTCGCTCGTCCTTAAAACAACCTTCCAGTAACCTTCGCCAACACATGCAACAAGACCACCGAGAAAATAAACGAAACCGCCAACACCAAAACAACTAGCGGGTCGATCTTGAATCCTTGAGACTCATCAGTGTAGATCTTGAGCATCGTGGACGACGAGCCGCCAGCGCCAGCCGCACGGGTCGACGTTGGCTGGTTCTGCATTTGCTGCTTTTGCTTGTTTTCTTGAGTGGCCTTTCTCTTGGCCAGGGTCTTGGCTCCGCCGGGGATCGCTGTGGACGACTGAAACACGTTAGTATGTGGGAATGGAATTCGGGGCACCAACACGGCAAAACAAATCGCCCTGTGCGCCGGCTCTCTCGCTCAACTTACCATTTCTAGTGCTGTGTGCTTGTTTTTCGGTGTGAACTCGCTCAATCGACGTTCCAGACGCTGTTTCTGCTGCTGCGGAGTCCTCGAAAGACAACTTGTTTGTGGTGAACGTATTTTGCCTCGCTATTATTTTTTCGCTCGAGGAAAAACCTCGACGAAAAAATACGTGCGCGAAGATGCCAGCAAATCGACGCGTCGACGCGTCGCCGCGTGTTCCCAGGCTCAGAAGCAGCCAATCGCCAGCCCAGCCAATGGCGTCGCTCTCTTACGTAATACCAAAGTAGGCTTCCTCAACATATCCCCAACCAACGCTCGACTCGACACTCTGTCAGCCACATCAAGACCTCGTTAATAAACATTTCCTCAGACAAACTTTCCTTTTCCCCCTGCTGATATTTCCTTCGCACTGTGAAATTTCCCTGTGTTTTCTCCCCCCCTCCATTTTATTTTTTTTTTTTGGATTTTTTACTCCCCCTTTTGTTTCTCTCCTTCTTCCTGTTTTCTCTTCTTCTCCCGTCCCGCCCAGCCTGAAACCGCCCTAGTATCTTGTGGCCCCCACAAGCACTGCAAGCAGCTACAAGTCTCCCAGGTCGTCTGATTTGTCCCATTTGCTCAATTTCTCCCCGCCAAACCTCCAATTTCATCTCCTTCGCCAAAGTCTCCCACTCCCCCCATTTGCCCTCCTACCTTCTCGAATTCGCTCCCGCTCAGAATTTTTTCCCAGGGTGAATTTTTTTTTTTTTTGTCCAACTTTCTGGCACGTAGAGCGAACGGCGAACAAAACACCAAAAAACTGCTGATATAGCTGGGAAATTGACAATCGCTGCATGCTCTTCTGCACAAGACAGTGACCAGTACCGCAGCAGATCCCGTCTCGTCGCACTCAGCACCAAGCAGATCTCAGCATCGCAGGTACAAGCCGTATCTGCCCGCAAGAGCGTTTGTCATCAGCTGTTGTTCTGTTCACAAGAACTGACTCACACAAAACCTTCTCTCCAGAGAGGGCAACGAATTTACGATTCTCATAGACCCAAAAACCCAAGAAAAAAGCAAAAACCAAAACAAAAAGCACGAGCTAACGAACACATTTAATTCTCACGAAAGCAACGCATTTCAATCCCCTTCGGAACGACCCCTCAACAACAATGGATTTGAAGTCGTTTTCCCATGGGTCGCCCACCTTTGATCAAGTTCAAGTCGAGGGCCAGCACCGAGACTTCTCCGGAGCAAATCGCCGCCCCTCAATCTCGTCGATGTCGTCCGCATCCGGTTACGCCTCGTCTACTTACGGCGGCGGAGACAGAGGAAACACCACTAACGCCTCCGTCACCGCCATCCACCCAAACACAACCGGCAATTCCCTGCTCAGTCTCAGGGTGTCTCAGTCGAGACATTTCGCCGGCGGCTCAACCACCCCAGTCCACCAGTCTCCTGCTTCCGGCACCAACCAGCTTCCTCCAGGGCTCACCTCGGGGGCGACCAATCAGCACTCTCAGTCGGGTTTCAACCCAAACTGGTTACCTCAACAGACAAACTCCTTGATGAACGTTACCCCATGGATTGAACAACAGGCTCACCAGGTGGCCTCCAACATCAACATGTCCAACCTCAGCATGACGTCGTTGGGCACCGACATGAGTGGAGAGACTTCTGGACAGCAGACTCAAAAGCAACAACAGCCGTCCCAGCAGTCCCAGCAGTCCGCGCCATCTGCGCCATCTCAGCAACAACAACAACAACTACAACAACAACAACAACGTATCAACCAACAAAACCCTACTAATCTGAGCCTTTTAACGAATTCCAAGTCAATGCCCATGAACCAATCCTCCACCTTGAACTCTATCAATGGCAGCGTCTCCACCGTCAACGAAAAGCAGGCCCCTGTGCCTGGTCCCATTCAACAAAGGGCTGAAGAGAACGCGCCTTCGACAACCACGACGCAGCCGACTTCGCCTCTCATGAACGGCGGCGACAAAGAAGACGAAGACGTCATTCCAACTGCTATTGTCATCAAGAACATTCCTTTTGCAATCAAGAAAGAACAGTTGTTGGACGTGATGTCAAAATTGAACCTCCCGTTGCCATATGCTTTCAACTATCACTTTGATAACGGAGTGTTTAGAGGTTTGGCTTTTGCCAACTTCAACTCCACGGAGGAAACGTCCATGGTGGTGAGTATTCTGAATGGCCGGGAAATTGGCGGCAGGAAACTGCGGGTTGAGTACAAGAAGATGTTGCCAATGGTTGAAAGAGAGCGCATCGAGCGTGAAAAGAGAGAAAAGAGAGGGCAGCTGGAAGAGCAGCATAGATCCACTTCTGCAACGTCGCTGGCATCGCTCTACTCCATCAACTCGATTCCGGCTTCTGCCTCTGCATCAGTCAACGCACAGGGTAATCTTCCTATTTTGAACTCTGGAGCAGCTACAAACCCTCACCACAACCAGCACAAGTTGCTTCCTGATCGGATCTACGTCACGTTGACTCCTGCAAGCCAGCTTCCTCCAACACCTAGCAGCATTGATTTCAATGATCCGGAAACCTTGGAACTTTATACAAAGCTGGTGGTTTTCAGAGACGAGTTCAAGAACCCGACGTTGGCCTCTTCGACTTCAGAGTTGGCGTTTGCAGCAGCGTCCTTGAGTCCTAGTATCAGAAAGGCACTATCTGCGTTGTGTCAGTATTTGGGTCTGGTTGAATCGTTCGACACTGGGTTCATTACTGTGAGAAGGACCGAATTGACCTCTCAGACCACTGGGGGAACTTCAGTGACTGGGATTGTTGGGACCCCGATGTCATCGAATACAAACGTGAACAACCTGACAGCGACTGGACAGCCAAGCTTCCCACCGGCGCTGATCAGATCGCAATCTCACAACTTGCTGAACTCGGGCTCACCGCTTTCGATGAACTCGGGAAGATACAGACAGCAGTCTCCACGGATTATGACCCAGTCAAGTTCCTTCCCGCAACAGCCGCAGCAACAGCCGCAGCAACACCAACAGTTGCAAACTGCTGCGTCATCGCCGAATATCTTTCAGCTGCAGCATCAGCAGCAACAGCAACAACAACACCAGCAACAGCAACAGCAACACCAGCAACAGCAACAGCAACAGCAACAGCAACACCAGCCACAATCCGGTCTTCACCATTCATCGTCGGCTGCTTCTCTGAACTTGCTGCGTGCGAACGCTTTGAGCCAGGGTATCCCGAACACTGGGAACCAGACTCCACTGGGTCAGCAGCTGAGTGGAGGAGGCAGCAGTGTGAGACCTGGAGGACTGCCATCATTAGAGACGAATCCTGCATTTTACAACAACGTTTATGCTGGGACAAGCCAGACCGGGTTCAACAGCCACCAGTTGACTGGAGGGAGCATGAACGGGAAATATGATGACATTTTCAATGGGATGGTGAACCTGCGGTTTGATAGGTGATGTTGGCCATGTTTTTTACGACTCTTGAGTGATTTTTCTTCTGATTTTTTATTGTTGTCTTTTATATTTTGTTGAATGGTTGGATGGAGTGACCATAGCGAGTGACGCTACGTGTTGACTGTTCTTTTTATACATTATTGTTTTCTTTTATGCCTTTTTGTTGTCAAAAAGCTCTTATGAAATAGCACTACCTACGCCTGAATTGATGTTTTTTCTTAGTTTTTTCCAACGCGACGCGCATGTCTAGGTAAATTTTTCAGCTTATACTGCTTGGAAAGGAGACTACGGTGGCATTTGGAGAGGAATTACTGGCTGACCGGGCACGAGGGACAGTGAGAACAGACAGGATTGTGCTTGGTGATGTCAGAATTGGAGCTGAGACGGCGGAAAGCGGGAGAGGGAGAGGCGAATTCTGCGGAGGAGGAAAATGGCGGTTCTTTTGAGAGTGAAAAATTCGGCAAGTTTGGCAGCAAGACCACGAGTCAATGGGACCACTGGAAACGAATTTTTGTCACGCGGGTCGAGCCGATTGTTGGGCCGATTGCGCTGACGGCTGTGGCTGCGTACCTGCGGCTGTACGAGCTGGACGCGAGCCACAAAGTGGTGTGGGACGAGGCGCACTTTGGCAAGTTTGGAGCGCAGTATCTGAGGCACGAGTACTACCACGACGTGCACCCGCCGCTCGGCAAGATGCTGTGCGGGCTCAGCGAGTACCTGGCCGGGTTCAACGGCAGCCACGCGGACTTCAACTTCGAGAGCGGCAAGGCGTACCCGGCCGAGATCGACTATGCCTCGATGCGGTGGTACGGAACGTGGTTCAGCACGCTGACCGTTCCCGTGTGCTACTGGACGTGCAAGACGCTCGGCTACCGGCTGGCGACGACGTACGTGGTGTCGACGATGTGCTGTCTGGAGAACTCGTACATTGCGCTGAGCAAGTTCATTCTGCTGGACTCGATGCTGCTGTTCTTCACGAGCACGACGTTTCTGTTTCTGGCGAAGCTGCACCAGCTGCGGCAGCACGAGTTCAGCACCAAGTGGACGGTGGCGCTGTGTCTGACGGGGGTTTCGATCGGGTGCGTGTGCTCTGTGAAGTGGGTCGGTCTGTTTGTGACGCTGCTGGTTGGCGCGTACACGGTGCTGGAGCTGTGGCTCAAGTTCTGGTCGAGCCAGTTCCGCCTCGGGCGGTACGTGCGCAGCTGGATTTTCCGCGCGGCCGCGCTGATTGTGCTGCCGGCGCTGGTGTATGTGATTTTTTTCCAGCTGCACTTTTCGCTGCTCACGCGCACGGGCACGGGCGCCGGCTCGCTCTCGTCGCTGTACCAGGCCAACATGGCCGACACGGACATCGGGCTGTACCCGCGCTCGGTTGCGCTGGGCTCGCGGGTCACGCTGCGGTCGCAGGGCCCGTCGCCGAACCTGCTGCACTCGCACATGTCGCTGTACCCAGCGGGCTCGGAGCAGCACCAGGTCACGACGTACGGGTTCAAGGACGCGAACAACAACTTCGTCGTGAAGCGCGCGCGGTTCCAGCTGCGGTACGGGCCGCACATCCGCCACGGCGACCGGATCCGGCTGCAGCACGAGCTGACGCAGGCGAACCTGCACTCGCACATGATCCCGGGTCACGTGACCCGCGCGTCGTGGGAGGTGAGCGGCTACGGCAACGACCAGGTCGGCGACGCCAAGGACGACTGGGAGGTGGTGATCGTGGAGCAGCTGCGGTCTGCGAACGCGACGTACGCGGAGCTGCACGAGTCGTCGCCCGAGTTTGATAACGAGGTGCATCCGCTCACGACGAGCTTCCAGCTGCGCCACAGGGTGCTGGGCTGCTACCTCGCCACAACGGGGCTCTCCTACCCAACCTGGGGGTTCAAGCAGGGGGAGGTGGTGTGCAAGCCCGCGAGCGCGAGCCCGCTGAGCCCGCTGAACCTGCTGGACCGGTCCACGGTGTGGAACGTGGAGCTGCACGAGAACGAGCAGCTTCCGGACGCCGATCCGGGCTACCAGTATCCGCGTCCGCAGTTTGTCAGAGACTTTTTGCAGACTCAGCGGTCCATGATGGCCTCCAACAACGCTCTGGTTCCTGATCCGCACAAGCAGGACGACATTGCGTCCAGCTGGTGGGAGTGGCCGTTGCTGCACACCGGACTGCGCATGTGCTCGTGGACCAGCACGACTGTGCGGTACTATCTTCTGGGCAATCCGTTCACGACGTGGCTCAGCACCGCGTGCATCGGCGTGCTGGTTCTTCTTCTCGGGTGGTGGGCTGTTCTTTGGCAGCGGCAGCAGCTGGTTCTGACGGAAGAGCAGCTCTGGATGCTCACCATGCGTGCGGTGGCTCCGCTTCTGGGCTGGGTGTTGCACTTTGCTCCGTTCGCCGTGATGGGCCGTGTGACCTACTACCACCACTACATGCCTGCTCTGTATTTTGCGTTTTTCGTGGCTGGTTTTGTGCTGGAGCATTTTGCCGGCAGGAGGCGTTACTGCGGCGCAGCAGCGTACGCGGCCGTTTGGGCGTGTGTCTGCGGCAGTTTCTGGGTGTTCCGTTGGGTTTGTTTGGGGATGCATGGTCCGGTGAGTGAGTTTGCGGGGTTGAATTGGCTGGGGTCGTGGAGAATTGTGTGAGCAACAACGAGCGAACGAATGACGAGCGAACGAATGACGAGCGTAGCGAGTCACTTGTGAGAACGAATAACGAGTGTAGCGACTCGCCACATTGGCAAGCGAACGAAGTGAGCTTGCCAATGTGGTTGCGAGCAAACGAAGTTAGCTATCATGATTAGTATAACGAGTCGAATGACTCGCTTTGCGAGTCATTAGCTTTGCGGGTTTCGCCATTATGTGTGAATATGCAAACGACCGAATCATTGGCTTCGCTCGTGATTCGCTTCCCTGTATATAGCAACAGATGAGGGTGTTTGTATGGCCAGAAACCGGCCAAGTAGAACCTAGCTGTGGATGTCGAGCCGCACACCTCGCACCTGTGGAGTTTGGGCAAGCGACGATCAAGCGAGCTAATGACGAGCGAAGCGAGTCGTTTGCGAGGGGTTTGCTCGTCACTCGCTCTACTCTCTCCGCGCCCTCTCAGCACCCTCTCAGCACTTTCGCTCACGACTCGCTCGGGCTCCACCAAAGTCCTGCTACCAAAATTCTGCTACCAAAATTCCACCAAACTTACACCACTCTTCTGCCACTCTGCCACCGCATGAGGTGCAGCGTTTCACCTTTGTGTCTCGCCCATGTCAATTGAACGTTGACTTGCTCATCGGCCAGCGACTAACCCATGTAAATCTGCAGACTGCATAGCTACTTTAAGAATATTGTATTATTAAATGAGAACTGGAGCACCGTACACACGTCGAGGTGAGTCGGGTTTGAACTCACCCAGACAACAATCAGCAGGTGTCGTTCACTCGCAGGTGTCTTTTACTCGGAAGTGTCTTTCACTGGCAAGTGTCTTTCACTCGCAAACGACTCGCTAACGACTTGCCTTAAGTCGCATTGGTGGATGAATGAAGCAGTTGCTTACGGTCATTCGCAATTGACTCACTCACGACTCACTCACGACTCACTCACGAGTCACTCACTCCTCGCTTCGCTCGTCGTTCGCTCGTCGTTCGTCGCTCGCTCGTCGCTCACACCTCACACCAGAAACACGCTCCACCATTTTTTTTTTCAGGTGGCTGGCTCGTGTTTTTTCAACTGCAATGAGTAACATTTTTACTGTTTTCAATCGCATCGCGTCAGTGTCGCAGATATTTCGACAACAAAAACACAGCGACACAACAGACATCAGCGTGTCGACCATCGAGTGAAGCGCGCGCAACACCGGCAATCCCACGCACATTTAGCCATCATGTTCTACTCAGAACAACTCCTGTCAAGAGAAGGCCCGCTCGCGTATGTGTGGTTGGCTGCCAACTTGGAGAAAAAACTCACGAAACAACAGCTGCTGAACACCTCCATCACAGAGACCACGCAGGCGATCGTGTCGTCGGCGGCGTCGGCGCCGGCGTCGGCCGCCCTGGCCGTGTCGCGCGCTGGCGACACGGAACCGCTGGCGCTGCGTCTGACGGGACAGCTGTTGTACGGAGTGGTGCGGATCTACTCACGTAAGGCCAAGTACCTGTTTGACGACGTGAACGACGCGATTCTCAAGCTCAAGTCGTCGTTCAAAGCGTCGCAGTCTGTGATCCTGCCTGCAGAGTCGACCGTGATTCCCTCGATGAAAGCAGTCACCCTGCAAGATACCGTTACTGAGACCGATCTGTTGTACCAGGAGCCGTTGAACTTTGACGATCTCTTGGCTTCGCAGCGCGTTTCGCAGCCAGCAACTCAACTGGCCGACGCTTCCAACGGTGCCGACACCACGTTTGACCGCTCGCTCGAGGTTCCACGTCACAACGAGGTGGACGAGCTTGAAGGAATGGAGGACGATCTCGAACTGGACCTCAATTTCGATCTTGGCGACAGCAAAGAGCTTGCCAACACGATGGAAGTCGACGCGTCGGTCGACGCGTCGATTGAGCTTGGACGCGCGGCCGACGCTGGCGCCGACGCGTCGGTCGTTGCGCCCGAGCCACGCGATCTTGATGATGCCTTTGACTTGCCAGATTTCGACGAACCGATGCTTGATTTCGACAACGGTGCTGGCCAATCTCCACTGCCAGAAGAGCTCGACGAGCCGACGACTCCGCTCGGCGCCGCCCGCATCGACGCTCCGGATTTCCCCGTTTCTGTGCCAAAGAAAAAGAGAGCTCCAGTGACTTTTGAGAACACCGACGTTGTCAGAACGTCCAGAAAGCGCATTATTTTCGACAAAATCGTTGAGATCTCGGCCGACGAGATCAGACGCAACCAGGCCGACTACCCTGCTCCTCCTGTGGCGCACAATGCTGGTCTCAACGACCGTTCACGGCTTGAACTGTTGCTACAGTCGGCCAAGCCTTCTTCGATGACTTTTGGCGAGTTGGATCCGCAGCTTTTCAAGAGAAGAAAGCTCGACGAGTCCAGTAAACCAGCCGCAGCAGACGAACCTGCAGAGCCGCTCGATATCGAGGACGAGTTCCCTCTCGACCAGCCGGACTTTGCTGTGTTTGACGAGCCCGAATTGCTGCCAGGAGACGATCCATTGCCGGCTGTCGAAGAGCTTCAGCCAGAGTTGGATGAGGAGATCGAATCTTTCGAGAACCAGAACTCGAGCTCGACAGACTCGACAGCAGTCTCCAAGTCGACGGTCAAGATTGCTGCGCAGCTGAGAGCCCACTTTGGCTCTACCAAAGACACTTTTGACACAGACGTGGCTGTTTCTTTCAGTGACATTGTCCATGACGACATGGATTCCGAAGAGCCGCTATCTACTCATCCGAAAAGAGAGGCCACTAGAGCATTTTTCGAGCTTTTGGTGTTGGCAACGTCCGATACTGTTACGTTGAAGCAGGATAGACTGTTCGGGGAGATAAGTGTGACGGGCAGAGAAGGGTTGTTGGAGAGATTCGTGTAACAGCGAAGCGAGCAACTTTGCCTGGTTACCTGGTTGCTTGCAGCGAGTAGGTAATGACTCGTTTGTTGGTTCTCTTTGCCGAGACTCCCTGCTCGTTGCTTGTCACTACAAGATGTATATTTACAGTGAATGTCGAGGACTGTTTGAATTCGAACGACGGGCGCAGCGAGTCGTTTGTGAGTTCATTCATGAACGTTAGGATGTATATTTACAATGAAGATCGACTTCCGAAATGACGACGACGAGCGAACGACGACGAGCGAAGCGAGTCCTTAGCGAGTAGTTGGTGAGTAGTTGGTGAGTAGTTGGTGAGTAGTTGGTGAGTAGTTGGTGAGTAGTTAGCGATTCAATAACGACTCAGTAGCGACTCATTTGTAAATACCAACAACTTCGTGAATCACCAACAACTCAACCAGGTACCCTCATGGGTATAAGAGCTGAGAAAATCCATCGACAACGTCTCGCAAAACAAACGTCTTTCGCTCACTCACGAATCGCCTCGCTCGTCGCTCGTCGTTCGGCGCATCACATAGAGCCCACCTTTCAACCCCCCAACCACCAAATATCCCCCGTCGCCACTCCATTGAGCCCGGTTCAAGTTCTCCTCTCCTCCAACACGGTAAACCAACCCAAGATGGCCGCCGTCCACGCGCCAGAACTCCACAGCCCCAGCCGCGGTCACACAAACAAACTCGCTGCCGTCTCCGCCTCGAAAACTCACGTCGGTCACTATCGCAGACGAGTTCGAACTCAAACTCGTACTTCCGTCATCAACAGTGATCTTATAATCCAAACTCGAACAAACAGCTGCATTGCCCACGCAATCAATCGCCATAACCGGTAGTTTCGAGCCTTCCACTGCCGAGATCAACTCTGCAGAATCCTCTTCGCCAATCATGTTCAACTTCAATCGGTAAACGTCTCCGGTGGAAAGCCCAACAACAAGATGGTTCAAGTTGATGTGGCTCGCAGTTATCTGGTACAACGGCTGCGGCAGCCGTAGCTTTGACTCAGAAAGCGTGTTGATGAGGTTCTTCGAGTGAATCAAAACGCGTCCTTCTGCAGAAACGCTCACGATCGAGTTGGAGTTCTCCATGATCGATATGATGGGGAAATTCTGCTCTGTTTTGTTCGCTGACGACGTCACCGGATACCGCGTAGACGAGTTGAATTCCCACAGATAGAGCCTCCCATTGTAGCCTCCTCCCAACACCTGGTTTGACTTGCTCTTGACAAACTTGGCCACGGCGATCTTTGTGAAAGAAAGCAGAACAAACTCCGGCTTGTTGCTCTTCAGGTTCCAGACCACCACCAGTCCGGGCTGCTGCGTCTTTCCGGCCGGCGACGAGTACGACGCCAACACCAGCTCGGGAAAATGCGGCGACCAGTCCAGCGACGTGACTGCTCTGTCTGAGGTGAGTTCCTGATCGAATAATTTTATCTTCTGGCTCAGAAACGGGTCCTGTTGTTCCGCAGCCGTCGGCGACGTCGCGTCCGCCACCGGCACCGCATAGATGCTGTCTTTGTTGGTGTTTGTTTCTTCGATTTGACCCTTGCGTCGCTGTGGCAAAGGCGTGTGCTCGGCGACCTGGTCCTCGCCGTCGTTGAGCAGCCAGCCAATTTTCTTCGTGCCTTCAAGAACCCGGTTTTGAGCGCTCAGTCTACGGATCTCGGCCTCGTACTCTTTCCTGACCTTCTCGCGGATCTCTGTTTCGAGCGTGGCCCTTGTTTCGAGCTCCCAACGGCGGCGAAGCTGTGGCGAGTCGTCGTCTTCGAGCATCGAGTCGACTGTTTCGACGGCTTTGTCGTAAACAACGCGGACGGTCGCCATTGGCGGTTGTGTTTCTGCCGGTGGAGCGCTTTCGAGAGCCGGTGGGCTCTCAACAGACGGCTCTTGAGGAGTGGGCTCTGGTGGGTTCGTTTCTGAGGCAGAGGGCAACTGGTCCAAATTGTCACGCAATTGCTGTTTTTCAAGCCTCTGTTTGCGCAGCTCCTCCAGCTTGGCCCGTTTGGCCTCCAACGCCGCCTTGCGGTCCATGGTGGAGTGTAAATATAGGGGACTTTACAGAGGAGGAAAGACCATGTAAACAAAAAAAGTGTATGTATTTTGTCCCTCTTGAATTTTTTTTTCTTGTATAGTGAAACGCGATTTGAGCTTTTTTCACTTACAGTTCGAACTTTGACAATCTTCTCCAATCTGATCCCGTCCGCCTCAGCCACTGCCATCATGGATTTCGAGGACATTCTCAAGGACTTCGAAAACAGCTCGAAGAAAGCCATCAGAAATGACGAACTCGAACGAGCCCAGGACCTCGAAAAACTCTCCTACGCATGGATACAAGAACGAATGGTGCCAGAGGTGCTGCCATACGAACAGGAGCTGATAGACAGAATCCTCGGACGAATACAGAAACAAATCGAATTCATCGAGCTCAACTCGATCGAGCTGCAAACACACCAGAAGGAAATCAAACTGCTCTTGGTGGTGGTGGAAAGTGAGCTCGATAGAGTGCAGTTTCTGATCCGATCCTACACCAGAACTAGACTACACAAGATCGACCAGTACTCGCTATACCTTCGGTCGCACGAGGAGGAAACAAACAAACTCTCCAACAACGAGCTGGCCTACATGGAGAGACACCTCGAGATCCTGCTGGAGCTCTACAACAACCAGTTCTTGAAGAACCTGCCCGAGGGCCTGCAGGCGATCGACGAGGTGGGCGGGAACATCTCGATGGTGGAGGAGCCTGACCTCGACCGGCCGGTTTTCGTGCGGGTCGTGAACGACAACGTGGTGGAAATCGACGACGAGGAGATCGAGCTGACGCGAGGAGGCGTCTTCGTCATGAGATACAGTGCGGTCAGGGACCTGGTGAAGATCGGGGACGTGGAGGTTCTATGAGTAAACGTTAGTGAAGCAAGTCTTCGATGTTAATAACAGCTTAATCGAAACATAAAGTGAATGAATGGTCTGTGTCCTGCGTCGATCGACGCGCCGGTCTCGCGCCTCGCAAAAAATAAATCATCTTGAAGCCAAAATAAAATCAAAAAAAAAAAAGGTAAAATTCAACCCATCATCCCCTTTGTCTTGTTTCCCTCTTTCCCTTACCCCCTGCTACTCAATTCCCCCCAACAATGTCCGACGCAGACGGATTCGGCCGGCGTACGCAGTCCAGCCACTCGTTCTCAGCGGGCTCGCACGGGTCGGCAGTTGCGTCCGGGCCGCACGGGGCAAACGTTTCCCTCAGTGGGTCGCCCTCAACACCGATGCAGACGGCCGAACATCACCGCAGATCGAGCGGAAATTTCACGCGGATGGCGTTCAACATCTACGGAATGTCCAGCAACAACAGCCCGAACGCGTCGTCCGCGTCGGTCGGCCACAACGTGCCGGCATCGAGTCTGTCCATTCTGTCTCCATCGACATCCTTCTCCCAGTACTATCCTGAGAACAACCGTACACGGTTCCAGTCGGGCAGCGAGATCCTGGCGTGCGCCAAATCTTCAGAGACTCCGAATTTGTTTGTGATCGGAGGCCCGAAGTCTCTGCAACTGCTGAAAACGTCCAACAGCGAAGCCTCGGTCGAATATGACCTAGTGACACAAGCAAGCAGCGCTCGCGGAGCCAAAATGGGTCTCATTTCCGACGTCAAGTTTGGCCACCAACACTACGGACGCAACATCGCAGTCTCAACACTCTCGGGAGCGGTCCATCTCTATAATTTGGACCGCGGAAATCGGATCCGTTCAACTCTTAGTGACCACCAACGAGCAGTCAACTCGATCGATTTCAGCTCCATGAGCCCGCACTCGCTCATCTCTGGCTCGCAGGATGGCCGCATGAAACTGTGGGACCTGCGCAGCAAAAACACGAAGGCTGTGCTCACAATCAACGGCAATTCGGACGCTGTGCGCTGTGTGCAGTTCAGTCCACGAAACCCTCGTGTTCTTTGCAGTACCTTTGACTCGGGCGTCATCCAAAAATGGGACATCCGCAAACCGTCCAGCTACGAACGCAAGCTCAATGCCCACACAGGGCCCGGTCTGACGCTCGATTGGCACCCTGAGCTCGACTACGTCATCAGCGGTGGCCGCGACAAGCAGTTGCAAGTCTGGAACATGGCGGCCGGGTCTGAGCATTTGCGCGAGCCCGACCACGTCATCAACACCTCAGGAGCCGTCTCGCGCGTCAGCTGGTGTCGTGGCCGTGGGAACGGTTCCATAATGACCACCGACATCGCTGCGTGCTTCCTCAGCGACGACCCTTGCATCGAGATCTGGAGCCTCAGTCGCAAGTATGTGCCCAAAAACGTTATCGAGTGCCACACCAACCAAGTGACTGGTTTGGTGTGGAAGACTCCCAAGTTTCTCGTGAGTTGCTCCAAAGACAAAACGCTTGTCCAGCACGACGTCACGCTCGAAACACGTCTTGTTGAGAACATGCCAGCCGTGGCCTGCGCTTGGGACAACAGAAGCATGAGCAATCTGCTGTTTGTTCCTCAAAACAGGTACCAATTTGAAGACCACGATGATGCTCAGCCAATCACCACCGCAATCAACAACACTCTGCCAGCCACTGACCACCCGAGCGTGGTTGCCGGTGCTGGTTCTTCCACATCCGGCGTGCACTCTATGCCTCCTTTATCGCCAAACTTGGGTTCACGCCCCACTCCGCAGCGTCAGCATTCGCACCAAAAACACGTCCAGCAACAACGCTCGCCTTACGCTCTGCCGGTGGCTATCCCGCTCTCGGAAAACGACGAGGAGGTTTTCGAGTTTCTGTCGGCGAACTATCTCATTTCTGTGCCTGACGGGATGGATATCTTGCAAGTTTGCGAGTACAACGCAGCTGTGGCGTGTGGGGCCCACAAATTCCGTGACTGTCAGATCTGGCGCACTTTGAAGGCCAGCATGATGTGGGAGGAGAGCAATCGCATTGTTCAGGGCATGTTTGATTATAATATTGACTTCAAAGAGTCGGGTGTTTCACAACGCAAAAGTTTTGCAATGACCTCAGAAAGTCGGTCGACGGTGAATACGTCTCAGTCGCACAGTGATCATACTGGCTACGCGGCGTCGTACTCGGAGTCGCTCAACTCGAATTCTGTGAGAAGTCCCCCAGGAGAGTTGAGTCGCTTCAAAGTGATGCAGTTGAAAGAGCGTTTGGAGCGTGAACAGGACCAACAGGACCAACAGGACCAACAGGATCAACATGAGCAAGAGAGATTGCTTGTCTCAAATGAGAAACTCAAGGCCAAGGACGAAAATACGCTAGACGAAGGTACGTATTTGGCTGCTGTGGAGGATGACGAGAATGAGAACGCCATAATTGACGACGACGAGGCCTCGGCCAGCACGAGTAAGCCAATCGAGATTGTCAAGTCGCCGCGCAAGGACACCAAAGGTTCTAGCTCATCGATGCCGCGCTACACGTTTTCATTCACGGGCTCTTCTGCGGACTTTGACAACGAAAAGTCGGATTACTCGCGTTCTCCAGCATCTGTTTCATTTTCGTCTCCCGTTCTACTACGGGCCAAGCCCAAGTTGTTTCCAACCAACAGAATGTCGCCATCTGCTCCTTCGGTGCCTTCGATCGCGAGCAGCCCTTCCAAGAGCAGAAAGATGTCTATGAGCAATCAAAGCCAATTGACGGCGATCCTTCAGGAGTCGGATGCACGGAAGCAACAAGCCAGTATTGAAGTGCCTTGGATTCCGTCCGACATGATCAAGCAGGCGTGTGTATACAGCAGCAGTCAAGGAGATGTTGTGATGTGTGCGACACTGGCGCTTCTGTTTGGCAAGATGTACCCGACTGCGATTACAGAGACTCAATGTCAGGAATGGATCCTTACTTATCACGAAATGTTACAACGGAAAAGTTTGTTTGCAGCGAGTGCGCATGTCTTGAAGACTGCTTCGAAGGAGTACGAGATATTCGCCAAGATTGGTCAAACGCAAACGACACTGCGGTTTTTCTGTCAGTTCTGCAATTCGCTCATTTTAAACGAGTCGAGCCGAAACAAGTGGTTGAACGAAGACCCCGATGTCGATTTCGGTTACTGGTACTGCGACAAGTGCTCGAGGGTTCAAGGGTGTTGTATCTACTGCAACGAGCCACTCAAGGGCACGTGTGTATTGTTGTCTGAATGTGGTCACAAGGGTCATTTTGGGTGCATGAAGTCATGGTTTGTGAATATTTTAGAGGAGGAATGTCCTGGATGTGGGACGTTAGTTCAACTGGAGCGAGGCGAGCAGGGCGAGCGAAACGAGCGAAACGAACGATGCGAACGAAGTGAGCGATACGAGCAGAATGATGAAGGTTGGATGAGAAGGGTTGGAAGAGGAGATGAGCTTTTGACGAGCGTTCATTGATCAGATCTTTACAAAGGAACAGTTGTTTGACATAGCGATGTTACGAAAAAATGAGGTGGGGATATAAACGGGGGGCTGGGTTACCCTCATTGGCCGATTGGATCCACTTTTCCCCTAATAAAGTTGTGGAAGAACTCCCAATAGTGAGGCTGAACGAGCGTGTCGTTGTGGTGCGCGCCTGGGAACTCGTGCCACTCTTTTCTGGTGGACTTGCTCAGTTCAAAGAGAGATTTCATGTGTTGAGGAGGCACGATTTCGTCTTCAAGACCACTGAGAAAGAGGACGGGGATTTCTTTGGGAATACGCAAGATTTCAGTCTCGGATGGCCAAACTTGGTGGCAAAGATAACGGAACGGCGCCAAAACTGGGAAGATGTGCGGGATGACCTGTCTGATGCTGAGAAAAGTGTTTTCGAGAACCAATCCTGAAACCAGATTCGGATAGTTTGCTGCAATGTATATGGCGACGGCGCCGCCGAGCGAGCGTCCGTAGCAGATGACTGAAGACTCTGCGAGCTGTTTATGGTTTGCGACGAAATTCATGACGGTGTCTGCGTCGATTTTGAGGCCAGCCTCGGTCGGCTTTCCGGTGGATTTGCCGTAACCTCTGTATGAATAGATGAAGACGTTGTAATTGAGTGTTTCAAACAGGAATTTGACCACGGGGAGAAAGTAGCCGATGTTGCCGGCGTTTGGACACAGAACGAGGATGGTTTTGTTGGTGTAGGATAGGCCGTGCGGGTCGTGGAGTAGCAGGAACGATCGTAAAGTCTCACCGTCTTTGGTGGTGAGATCGACGGCCTCGTAGGGTAACCCGTACGCTGCAGGGGTTTCCACGTTCAACCGAGCTCCATTGAGTTCGGAAGGGTAAACTATGCGGTTCTGCAGTGCGTAAACCGCGAGCAGTCCAACGACTGCGATCGAAGAGACAGTGATCAGAGACGTTTTCACGACTTTGAGAAGCGTGGCAACGGCTCCAGACAGCGAGAAGGACAGCAGACCGGGAACGTTAGTCGCGGGCGGCGTGTCGGCAACGGGCGGGACGGAAACGGACGTGGCCATGGGGGATGGAGGGGAGAAGAGGGGAATGAGACGGAAAATCGTGGGATCGAAAAAGTGTTGAAGAAAACTAGAGAGAGATAAGTGGGAAAAAAAAAAAAAGTAGCGAGGCAAAACTACCAGCAAAATGACAAGCAAAACGAGTGTGAAGCGCCTACATTGAGCAATTCAAGCACGTTCGTAGACGTTCAATGAAGCTATTCGAGGCCAGGGATCCGCAGGGGGGGCTCAATGGAGGATCAATGACGAGCAAAGTGAGTCATTTGGTATCGTTTGGTATCATGTATCGTTTAGTGACGGCTCTCGCCTCATATATATACGGAAAAAAAAGTGCATAAGTCATTAGGGAATCAAAATCAGGAGTTTGAGCCTCCATTAACACATTCGCAGCAGGCGAGCGTAGCGAGCCCGCTGATTCGCTGTGTTCGCGTGATGATGCGGTTGAGAGAGAGACGCTATTGAGGTGAAGGATGCTAGTGAGGGCGTCATCTCTCGACGAGCGAAGCGACAGCCAGGATTCATGTTGCCTCGCTCGTCAGCCAAATATCACATCCAACAACCAACACATCCACCCTCCAAACGTCATCATCTCCACAATCCGCCGCAAAAGCGTAGGCCGGATGTGCGTGTACAAGCTTCCACAGCTGTTGTTGCCCTCAGAGTCGAAGTACCCGTCGCCGTACTTGATGTACTTGCGGACGTTGCACCCGTTCCAGAAGTTCCACCATTTGGAACGCTGGCATGGTGAGATCCGCAACAGATTCTTGGTGATCGGTCCCACAGGACCGTCGATGTACCGCCATTCAAATGGCGACCAGTGCTGCCGAGGATCCTCCGGAACAAGTTTCTTGTCACCCCAACGGCCCTGGTACGACAGCCAGTTACCATAAACGCTCTCTCTGAAAGGCTCTGAACCGTTTGAAAACGTCACGTCCATTCCATCAAACGTGTACGCAAGGTAGTTCAGCGTTGGGTTCCACAATGGGCCCCGATCCGTGAAATCGCTCAAGATCGAGTATGGAAGGTCGTGAGAATGCTGTCCAACAGAGGCATAGTTTGCATGCGTTCCTCTGGCAGAGAAAATCACAGGATGCGTGGTGTCTTCAAACCGTTCCAAAGTGTCGTAGAAATATGCGTTACCACCACCGTGTGCAGACATCCACACAATCACAGGCTCACCTTTGTAGAACCGCACAAGCGAGTGCTCCCAGTCTCCCACGTGGTCTCCGAATGGCCCGAATCCCATCACGTAAGGACCTTCGTTGAACGAGTAAAAGTAAAACCAGTAAGCATCGACCCATCCATTTCCCTTGTCAACGACAATCAGCGTTGCCGGTGCCGTCTTGATCTCTCCGTTGTAGAAGTTTGGCTTGTTGTACACTCCTGTGATCCATTCTGGGTCGGTATCGAAATCCTGGTTCGAAGTCAGGTACACCATGTCACCGTTGCGACGGTAGTGTTCCAATTTTTCGAGGTCCCATATGTGCAAAGAGTCGCCGAATTCTTCGATTTTCGTGCCGTTTTCGAATTCAGCGTGAAAGTGGGTAACAAAATCCTCGATTCCATATGGCATGTAGCGTTCCTCAGAGTACAAGTGAACCATAGGAGCATAGTCCACCACATACGACGGTATTTCTCCGGGCGCGAGGGTCCGTTCCTGTGGCGAAGGACGGCTTGTGATTGGCGGGAGGTTCTTGTAACCTTTCAAGGAGGTCATCATTGTGTCCATCTTGGACTCTGCTTGGGCAGAGATGGACTCCATTTCCAAAGGCAAGGCAACGGGCAAAGCTGCGGCCCGCCCGATAAGGACCGCGTGTGTACACAGAGAAGCCAGCAGGGTTGCCCTCATTACTGGATTTTGTTGCTTGGATTTAGTAGGCGCTCGAGATCCAAAGAAGAAGAACAAGTCATAAGTAGTTAGAAATCAAAAAGCCCTTCAGGAACCCACCGGAACCTTTTACCACAATACTTTCAGCCTTTTATGCACGCAATAAACTTTTCATGCGTGTGATTAGCTAAGAGAGGGGTTATGTAATCTGTGGGATGACACTTTGTTGTTGTTTCTTTTTCAAAATCGACGCTTCGACTCGAGCACTGTTTTCGTTTCAAAGTTTTTCCGTCCAGAGTTTCCGTTACTACCGGATTTTGCCAAAGCCCGGAAAAAACAATAAAGTTTGAAAAAAACTTTCAAATGCCGCTGAGCCCCTTTGCGGAAGGGGGGAAGGGGGGTTGCAAGGAGCGTTTAGTTCTAATGGGAGGATGGGGACGTGCGAGGAGGCACGAAGCAGGGGGAGGAGGGAGGGGAAGGAAGGCAAACCTCGGCCAAGCTAGCAACGCGTGCAAGGGGTACAAGCTCGGGGGGTATTTCTCTCACGCTTTTGCTCGTACCTCTGTGGGAGGTTCTTCTTTGCAGGCCCCTTCTGTAGGGCCGCAGAGCCGCATGCACAGTTCTGGAATTTTTTTTTCTTCCGTTACTCGGCGTCTCAGAGCTGGCGAAATGGGCCAAGTGCAACACGGTATACATCGAGTTCTTTGTACTGGCAGAGAGGTTTGTCAGTTCGAGAATGACGCGTGGAGCCTCCCGGACGATGTCACAGCTTCCGGTGCCGCTGTGGCTGTCTGTACTTCTGATTCCGCTGTCGCTCTTATTCTTGCTGCAAGAAAGCCGAATTTGGACCGACAAATGGCATGCACAAACGGCACCACTGGCCACAGGCCGGAACTATGTGCCTGTTCAGACGGTCCGGATGGGCTCTCAGGCCACGCGGGGCAACAGCAGCGTCTATTCCGAGCTCGGGGTGCCCGCCAACAGGCCGATGCGACAGAATGCCACGTTGTACACGCTGTGTCGGAACAGCGATCTCTACGACATGCTTGAAGTAATACAGAACTACGAGGACCGGTTCAACAGCAGGTATCACTACGACTGGGTGTTTTTGAACGACGAGCCGTTCACGGACGAGTTTGTTGCCGAAGTGGGCAATGCAGTGTCTGGAACAGCGAAATTCGGACTCATTCCGAAACAATATTGGAGTTTTCCAGACTCTTTGGACGAGGAAAAGATGCAAAAGGGGATTGAAAAACTTGTCCAGGACACTGAAGGGATCTTACCGTACGCGTCGTCGATCTCGTACCGACACATGTGTCGATTTGAGAGCGGGTTTTTCTACAGACACGAGCTTCTATTGGACTATGACTATTTCTGGCGAGTCGAGCCGGGAGTCAAGTTGTACTGCGACATTGAATACGACGTTTTCGAGTACATGATCTCGAACGGATATCGATACGGGTTCACGCTGAGCACCCTGGAGTATCCAAAGAGCATTCCGACGTTGTTTGAGACGTTCAAGGGGTATTTGGAGAGCAAAGAACAGACTGAGTTACTCACTAACGAGACAAACTATTCTGACTTTGTCTACGATCGGTTGCAAAAGACGTACAACTTGTGTCATTTCTGGACGAATTTCGAGATTGGGGACCTGAATTTGTTCAGATCGGAGCAGTACAACGAGGTATTCGAGTACTTGGACTCGACAAACGGGTTTTTCTACGAGAGATGGGGCGACGCTCCTGTTCGGTCGCTGATTCTCTCGACGATTCTGTCCAAGGGACAGATTAAACGGCTGGACAATGTGGGGTATAGGCATGCGCCGTATATGCAGTGTCCGCAGGACCCGGAGGTGAGACGGAGGCAGCGTTGTTCGTGCAATCCGGGGGAGGATTTTACGAATAATTGGTTCAGTTGTTCGTGGTACTTTGATAGGGTGAATGACGAGCGAATGACGAGCGAATGACGAGCGAAGCGAGTCCTTCTGCGAGTCATTCTGCAACCCGCCCGACAACCCATTCAGCATACCCTTCAACAACTCCTTCGGCAACACACTCGGCAACCCACTCGGCAACCCACTCGGCAATTCCCTACAAGTCTACCAAGCATCCCACCAGCTCTTGCTCCAGCCAACACATGACCCGTTTCGCTCGTCATGTGTTGAAAGCCGAATATCTTCCAACCTACGCATTCGCTAGCCACACGCTAGCCATACGCCATGTACTATTATTTCTCGCTCATTACATAATACCATCGAGTTCGCATATCTAACCAACCGGTTCGCTAGCCAGCTTGCTGGCAAGAAGGTAGATGACGAGCGGAGCGAGTCGTTCTCACTCCGCTCGTCATTCGAACACTCGTCGTGAGGGAGTCGTGAGGAAGCCGTGAGGAAGCCGAATGATTCGATTGACTTGAAAGCTTCTTGTCGATGACTCGCAAACAACTCGCTTCGCTCGTTGTTTGCTCACAGGATGTAGTACCGCTCCTCGTACTCCCGTGCAATCCAATCAAGCCCTCCTGAGACGTTTTCTCCCGTGTAAGCGGAACAACACAGCAAATGCCAGTGGTGATTGGTGACCGACTCGAGGCCGAGAACCGTGGTAATCTCGTGCTCGAGTTGAGCGTGGTCGCCGTTGTAGGCGTCGATTTTGTTGACGAGGATCAGAACGCCGCACCCGACGAGTCTGTCTTCACGCAGCACTTTGTCGAACTCGGCAAAGTTCTCCTGGAGTCTGTGCAAGCTTGTAGCGTCGATGACCCAGACCAAGAAGTCTGTTTTTTCGAAGTAGTTGAACCAGAACGACCGCAGCGTTGTCTGGCCGCCAATGTCCCAGATGTTCATGTTGAAGCCGCGGAAGGACACTGTTTCGATGTTGAAGCCCATTGTGGGAGACGTTTCCATGACGTTTTGGCCGAGCATAGCTCGTACGAGCGTGGTTTTGCCAGAGTTGTCTAGTCCCAGGAGGAGAACGCGGACCTCGCGTTCTTTGAGTTTTTGTTTGCGGATGATGGAGAGAAGGCCCATTGCGAGCAACCACGAGCAAAGTGAGCAGCCACGAGCGAAGCGAGTGGTGGGTTAGAAACAAGCACGTGCGAAGCAAGTGGGGTCGTTTTTTTTAGTCGCTTGATGCAATCACCAAGTACAGCGTACAGTAGCGCACCGTTCTTTCCTCTATCGTACCGTCGTACAGTGTAATGCCCCAGTAGTGGCCACCCCAGCTCACTTGGCAGCCCGTCACCTTTGATTTCTTTTCAAACCCCAGTTTTTTTTCGCGTTTTGAAAAATAATTTTTCAGTCTGAAATTTTTCACTTTTCCTTATCGCCTCTGATAGCTGATCTGGAGCAATCTGCCTCATAGCTGCGCACAACAACGTCAGATGTCTTCGTCGCCAAACCGCCCCGGAGGAACCAAGCGCAGGAGGCCTCCAGCCGCCAAACAACCGTCGATCTTCAAGTTCTTTAAGCGGGAGGCCGAGAAAAGGGAGCCGCAGGAACCTGAGGTGATTGTGCTAGACTCGGAGACAGAGGAGTCCATCGTGGAGGTGAAGGAGGAGGCTAGTGCCTCCTTCTCCCTGTTTGTCGGCTCTGATGACGAGACCGAGACGCACGCCTTGGAAAGTGCCTTAGAAAGTGCCCCGGCCGGCCCCACCATCCTCTGTCCCATCTGCAGCCTCGCCCTCGACCACCTCGCCCTCGAGGACCGCTCCAACCACGTGGACGAGTGTCTCGTGTCCTGCAACACTCCCCTCGCATACAAGCCACGGAAAGAACACAAGAAACCAGCACAGCCCCCCTCGCCGGCACCGAAAAAACCAAGGAAACCCAAACCACCGCTCCCAGCTCACAAGATCCTCACGTTCGGCGCCAGTTCCATCGCCGTCGACGCCTTCTGCTACGCGCCAGACCCGTCCATCAGCGTTTATCTGCTCACGCATTTCCACGCAGACCACTACGGCGGGCTCACCAAAGGCTGGAGCAACGGAGACCTCATCATCGCCACTCCAGTGACGGTCAATCTGTGCATCCAGAAATTCAACATGGACCCGTCCCGTTTCCTGACTGTCTCGTACGACAGCACCGTCACTGTCCCAGACACAGGCATCCGCATCACGTGCCTCGACGCCAACCACTGTCCGGGAAGCGGCATCTTTGTGCTGGAATCGGCCACGCAAAAGTACCTGCACTGCGGCGACTTCCGCATTAACAGACCGATGATCGAACGACTGCTCACTTTCGGCCGCTTCGACAAGGTGTACCTCGACACCACGTACCTGGACCCGCAGTACATATTCCCCAAACAGGAAGTGGTGGTGGACCAGCTGAGCGCGTTTCTGAACCACCTCCAGGACACCTACAAGACCAAGCAGAAACGGCTGTCGGACTTTTCGACCCACACCCCTGCAACGGCCGAGTTCGTCGTGGCCATCGGCACGTACGTCATCGGCAAAGAACGGCTTGCGATCGGGCTCGCAGAGCGGCTCAACACCAAGATCTACTGCACCAAGGAGAAGCTCAAGGTGTTGCGTCAGCTCGAATGGCCGAGACTTGAGGCTCTTCTCACGACCGAGTCGCCTGAAAAGTGCCGCGTGCACCTCGTCCCGCTGCGTCTGCTCAAGAAGGACTGGCTCGTCGCGTACCTGCGGCCGTACTCGGCGCACTTCAAGGCCATCATCGGAGTGAGTCCGACGGGGTGGACGTTCCGAGGGGTGCAACCAAACGGGGGTGGCGGAGAGAAGACGGGCGGCGACGCGTCGATCGACGCCGCGCTGGCGAACATGGTTGCTGCGCCGACCGACGCGTCGGTCTACGCGGCGATCGAAAAACACTTTCTCAGACTTCACAAGCCCGAGTTTCTGTGCCAGATCATCAGGGTGCCGTACAGCGAGCACTCGTCGTTCCGCGAGCTGTTCTATCTGGTGAACATTCTGGACTGTGGCGAGGTGGTCCCCACGGTGAACCTGCACCGCGGCGACGCGAACCTTGCGCTGCTGCGCCAGATGGCTGCGTACCGACCTGCTCTGACACTCGACACGTTCTAGGCAGGGTAACCGGTTTGCGAGTGCTGCTTATGTAATCGCGTAAGGGAATTTTTTTTTCTTTCTGACCAGTTTTTTTTTTTTTTTTTTCTCTCTTGTTTTTCTTGTTTTTTCCGCGTAACACAAGAGTTGAGACATCGCTTTGTTGTGAAGGTTGTTTCAATAACAGCACAAATATCCCCCCACATCCAGGCCGAGTCAGCAAGATCACACGGCTGTTTTGACACTGCGCAGCGGCTATTCCGAACAGACGCGCGGGCAACAACAGAGTTGGCACAGATTGAAGCAAACAGAAACAGGCTGTTGGTGTAACCGACAAGAAGCGCAAGGGCAAAAAAGGATACACAACGTTTGACACGCTAGAAACGGAGCTGGTGCAAAGATGAACGCAAACGCAAACGTGAACGTGAACGTGAGTTTGTCGCTTGAGAACGCGATTCTCAACCCGAACGCGGCCGAGCGGGCGCGGGCCGAGGCGGAGTTGAGCAAGCTTGCCGAGGAGAACTGGGTTTCGTATCTCGGGCTGATGGTTCAGGTGCTGGGCGACGACACGAAGCGGACGGAGGTGCGGATTCTCGCGGCGCTGAGTTTGAAGAACCAGCTGACGGCGAAGGACGCGGCGCGCAAGCAGCACATGGCGGAGCGGTGGGTGCAACTGGACACGCAGGCGAAGCAGCAGATCAAGGAGGTGTCGCTCAACTCGCTGCTCACGACAGACGACCGTGTGGCGAACGCGGCGGCGCAGCTTGTGGCGGCGATCGCGGACATTGAGTTGCCGCGGTCCGAGTGGAACGAGCTGATGCACATCATTGTGGAGAACACAAAGATGGACAAGCCGGTGAACGTGAAGCGGGCGTCGCTGCTGGCGATCGGGTACGTGTGCGAGACGGCGGACCCGACGAACCCGGCGGTGGTGTCGCAGGCGAACGGGATCCTGATTGCCATTGTGCAGGGTGCGCAGTCCTCGGAGCCGTCGACGGTGGTGAGAAAGACGGCGATCAATGCGCTTGTGAACTCGCTCGAGTTCATTGCCAGCAACTTTGAGCGCGAGGGCGAGCGGAACTACATCATGCAGGTTGTGTGCGAGGCCACCACGGCGAGCGACCCGGAGTTGCAGGCGCTTGCGTTTGGTGCGCTCGCCAAGATCATGAGCCTGTACTACTCGTACATGGGCATCTACATGGAGAAGGCGCTGTACGGGCTGACGGTGTCTGGTATGCAGAGCTCGGACGACCGCGTGGCGTGCATGGCGGTGGAGTTCTGGAGCACGGTGTGTGAGGAGGAGCTGGAGATTGCGATCCAGAGAGAAGAGCTCAGCGACCAGGTTTCGCAGGACGATCTTGTTTCTTTCAACTTTGCGCTCATTGCCATCACAGACGTGCTTCCGACTCTTCTGGGGCTCTTGAGCCGGCAGAACGAGGACCCAGAGGACGACGACTGGTCGGTGGCGATGGCGGCGGGCGCGTGTCTGCAGCTCTTTGCACAAAACACCGGCAACTACGTGGTGCAGCCGGCACTGCAGTTTGTGGAGGCCAACTTGGGTTCGAACGACTGGCGCCACAAGGAAGCCGCAGTGATGACGTTTGGTTCCATCCTGGACGGCCCAGATCGCACGGAGCTGAAGTTGCTCATTGCACAGGCTTTGCAGCCGATCCTGGCCCTGATGAAGGACGAGTCGTTGCAGGTGAAGGAGACCGTGGCCTGGTGTTTGGGACGGATTGCCGACCTTGTTGTCGATGCAATTGACGTGAACACGATGCTGCCTGAGGTGGTGAGCGCTCTCGTGAGCGGTCTGCAGGACCACTCGAAGGTGTCGACGAACTGTTGCTGGACGCTCATCAACCTTGTGGAGCAACTGTGCGCAGATGCTCGCGACTCCGCGTCCAGCGTGATGAGTCAGTATTACCCGGTGTTGGTTCCTGTGCTGGTCCAGATCAGCGGAAGAAACGACAACGAGAACTCGGCCAGAACGTCGGCGTACGAGGCTCTGTCCACGCTGGTGTTGTACAGTGCAGGTAACGACATGGCGATTGTGAACCAGATTGCTTCAGAGAGTCTTGGACGGCTCGACCAGACGATTTCGATGCAGTTCGAGTCCCAGAGCGGCGCAACGCTGAGCAGCGAGGACAAGGCGTTGTTGCAAGAACTGCAGGCAAACATCCTGTCGTTACTGACAAACGTGATCCGTCGTGTTGGCGGCGAGATTGTCTCTGTGTCGGATCAGCTGATGGAGAAGTTTTTGAGACTGTTGCAGATCCAAGAGCCAAACTCTGTCATTGAAGAGGACATCTTCATTGCGATCTCCTCGATTGCGTCTGCGATCGACAAGAACTTTGAGAAGTACATGCCTTCGTTCTTGCCGTTCTTGACGAAAGCTCTCGAGAACACCGACTCTCCCGTTTGCGAGGCCGCCATTGGACTGGTGGTGGACATCTCGCACTCTTTGGGCGAGGCGTTCATTCCATACTGCCAAGGGTTCATGGCCATTCTCGGTAACACGCTGTCGAACTCGTCGGTGAGAAGAGAGTTGCGTCCGCTGATCCTGTCGTGTTTTGGTGACATTGCATCGTCGATCGGCCCTGAATTCATCCAATATCTGCAAGTGGTGATGAACATCTGCAGCTCTGCTCAACAGCTTGAGCCGGACGACCAGACCATCGAGACCGAGGACTACATTTTGAGCGTGAAGGAGGCTGTTCTGGACACGTACGTGGGTATTGTGGCTGGTCTTCACGACTATCCAGATGCAATCCACCCATACACGTACCAGATTGCCTCGTTCTTGACCCACATCTACGGCAACCAGGCCATGTGCATGAGCGAATCTGTGTGTCGCTCTGTGGTAGGTATGATTGGAGACTTGTCGCAGATCAACAAGGATGGACGACTCCGTGAATTTTACCAACAAGAGTGGGTCACCGAGTTCATCAAGAAGACCAGAAACAACCCACGGTTCTCGCAGTCTACCAAAGACACGGCAAGGTGGGCCAGAGAACAGCAGAAGCTGCAGTTGCAACTGTGACTGTGACTGTGATTGCCATACAGAAAAACCGAATATTCCGTCATTTTGCATTCATTGTTTGATGTTGATTTGTCTCTCCCACCTTTCTCTTTTCCCCTTTTATTTTGATGGTATTTTTTTCTCAACCCTTTTCCTCTCTCAACTTATGCTTTTTTATGTCATGTTTTGTCACCCTCTCTTCCTCTTTTTTTGCTTGCCTTTGCAGTGCTTTTTCTCTCTTCCCTTCTAATTGTCTGTTTAAAGTTGTTATCTCACAGTTTTTCATGTTCCCTTGGTCATAGTTTTTCCTCTTCACCTTTTTCATAGTCTTTTGTCTTACACCCCTCCTCATTTCTCTTACTTCACATATACTTTTATTCATATTCCCATTTATCTTTTTACGTGTTGGTTTTTTTTTGTTTTCCTCTTCTTTCCTCTGTCATCTTTCATAGTTTGTACGCTTGATCATGCGCAACGATCTGTCTATCACGGACTTTGTGACCCAACTGCCAAACCACTGGCTGGCTTTTTTTATACCTTGCGAGTCCGAACTCCGAGCTCCGAGATCGGACTTATCAATGCAGTTTTTTGTTTTCCCCGCATTTTTTTTTTTTTTTCCAATGCAGCAGCAGCATAAATAGACACGATAATGTTGTTCTTGTTTCACAAACAGCCTGGATAAACTGTTGCTCCCAGAGTAGCATTCACAATGGCGGCATTCTCAGATAAGAATTTCAACGCGGGCGACTACTCAAAGTTCAGACCCAATTATCCAGGAACGTTCTACCAGCAGCTTCTGGATTACCACCGTCAATCGACAGCCAACAAGCTCGACACCTTGCTGGATGTTGGATGTGGTGCGGGCGAGGCATTTCTGCCTCTTGTCAGCCAATTCAGACACGTGATCGCGACGGACCTGTCTAAGGTAATGCTGGAAAAGGCCGAGGAAAATTACAAAGAGGTGAAATCTGGTTCGACTGGAGAGTTTCATGTGGCTCCAGCTGAAGATCTTTCCAATGTGGTTGCAGACGAGCAAGTTGAGTTGGTGTTGGCAGCAGAGTGTGCACACTGGCTTGATACCGATAAGTGGTTGACCGAGATGTCGCGAGTTCTAAAACCAGACGGAACGCTGGCCTATTTCGGGTACGTGGACCCAATCTTTGTGGGGAATCCGGAGGCCAACGAGATTTACGAGGAAATCGTTTACGAGGACAACGCATATTTGGGTCCATATTGGCAGCAGCCAGGACGCAGCCGGCTGCGCCGGCTTTACAAGGACATCAACGAACAACTGAAGGCTGACGGTAGGTTCTACGACGTCGAAGTGAAGACGTACGACCCAAATGTGGACAAGAAACCTACCGCGTTGAGGCTGGAGAAGACAATCACATTGCAAGACTATTTCAACTACGGCAAGACATGGAGTTCGGGACACAAGTGGAAGGTGGCCAATCCCGATGCTCCGGCCGACAAGGACCCATTTCGACTGTTCTACCAACGTCTGAACAAGAAGCTTGGCTGGGACATGAACACGCAGGTGACGGTTGCATGGAAAACGGTGTATGCGTTTGCAAGGAAGGTAAAATGAGGAGAATCAAGAAAACGAAAAAATTTAAAGAAAATGAATGACTAAGCGATTAGCTAAGTAGTGAAGTTGTCAGAGTCGAGTGAATACAACATATCGTAAGAAGAGTGATATATTAGAGAGGAAGAAACTAAAAAAACCCAGCTGAACTCCGATCGAATCAAAGATTAAATAAAGTTTGTCTTAGCAGATTATAAACTCATCATACTTATCTTCTATAGGAGTTTCAAAATACAGATCCCAGTTGGCTTTTTTTGTTTTGTCTTGTAAATAGAATGCATCAACATATTTACTCGGCCTTACCGCCCTTTCTTTCAATCAAAGCTTTTCTGTCCTTGTCAAGGTGCAACTTGGTGATGACGACCTTAGATGGGTGGATGTTGAGTGGGACGGAGGCACCGTTGGACTTCTCCTTGGTGAGCTTTTCAAGTTGGATGGAGTACTTAAGTCTGTAGACAGAGGAGATAGCACCTTCTTGGCCCTTCTTGGAACCTCTGACAACCAAAACTTGGTCGTTCTTTCTGACAGGCAGGGATCTGATGTTGTATTGCTCTCTGAGCTCCTTGGAGAGTGGAGCCGAGAGGATGGCTCTTCTCACAGAGGAAGGAGCGTTGAAGTAGGCCTTTCTAGCCTTGGATCTAGAAGAGGAAACGTCTATGGGAGACATGTTAGTATGGGTGGTTCAAGTGGTATTCCTCGACGCAACCAGCACTGAATAAACGGTGTGATTGAACTCTCTGTTGCTGTTCTGCCACATACCTTGAGAGATCTTAGCCATCTTGTATGTTTCTGCTTGTTAGCTCTGAACTACCGTAGAGGGTCTGATGTTGGGGACCGTCAGTCTTGAAGTGTATATTTCTTTCACTCTGCAAGATAGCAGCTCAACTCTCGCACAGAGTAGGCAACTGAAAATTGTGAAATTTTTTCGATACCGGTCACAGCGTGGGACGCTGCTGTCGGGGGAGGGCCGGGTGAGTCGGGGGCGCGCGGCCGTGCGAAGAGCCGCGCGATGGGCCGTGGGTTTGCGTGGTTTCGCGGGACTCTACCGGGGCGGACACTCGAGTTATTTCGCGGCCACGCGAAATTTCGCGGGTCTTTTGTGTCAACCCTCGCTTGTGTCACGTGCAAGCCCTTGCACCCCTGGCACCGACCTACTCCTCGCACCTAGCGAGTTGGGGCCTTTTTGCCTCTGACGAGTCGCACAGCGAGCGCGAGCATGCGACGGGGACTACGATGAAACAACGCTGTGGCGGCGCCGCCCAACCAACCAACCACACGTGTCTGCGGATCACCTCCGGCAACACAGCTATCTCCGATATCTTGTTGCGCGGGCTTACCGCTCTGGCCCGCTGCCCCAGTGCGGGCCTGCCTACCAGCAGACTTCCCCCCAGTGCAGGTCTCCGGGCCTCGCGAAAGGTAAACACACGCGTGGCAACCGTGACACGAAATGCGTGCAGACGCGTCTCAATTTCCAGTTTGGAGCCTTTGAAACGCGTAAAAAATTATTTCCCATATATATAGAGACCCAAGTCGCCCTCCCGCATTCTCATTTCTGTACGCACTTGTTCCCACCACCCCCACAGAACGTCAAAGAAAACACTTTGAATACCCAGCTATGTACGTTCTTAAGAGAGACGGCCGCAAAGAGCCGGTCCGGTTCGACAAGATCACTGCGAGAGTTTCTCGTTTGTGTTACGGTTTGGACCCAAAACACGTTGAGCCTGTTGCCATCACCCAGCGTGTCATCTCCGGTGTGTACCACGGAGTCACCACGATCGAGTTGGACAACCTGGCGGCCGAGACCGCCGCGTACATGACGACTATCCACCCGGATTACGCGACATTGGCGGCGAGAATCGCCATTTCCAACTTGCACAAGCAAACCACCAAGCAGTTCTCGCAAGTGATCGAGCAGCTGTACCACTATGTGAACCCTAAGAACGACAAGCCGTCGCCGATGGTGTCGGAGGAGACGTACGAGATAGTGAAGAAGCACGCGGAGGAGTTGAACTCGGCGATCGTGTACGACCGCGATTTCTCGTACAACTACTTTGGTTTCAAGACGCTGGAGAGATCGTATCTTTTGCGGATCGACGGCAAGGTCGCCGAGAGACCTCAGCACCTGATCATGCGTGTGGCCATCGGTATCCACGGTGACGACATCCCGAGCGTGTTAGAGACCTACAACCTCATGTCGGAGAAGTTCTTCACGCACGCTTCGCCAACTCTGTTCAACGCTGGTACTCCCCACCCACAAATGTCGTCGTGTTTCCTCGTTGCCATGCAGGACGACTCGATCGAAGGCATCTACGACACGCTCAAGCAGTGTGCTCTGATTTCCAAGACCGCTGGAGGAATCGGATTGCACATCCACAACATTAGATCCACAGGCTCGTACATCGCAGGAACGAACGGTACCTCGAACGGAATCATCCCAATGGTGCGTGTCTTCAACAACACTGCACGTTACGTCGACCAAGGTGGAAACAAGAGACCTGGTGCGTTTGCCATGTATCTCGAGCCATGGCACGCGGACATTTTCGACTTTATAGACATCAGAAAGAACCACGGAAAGGAGGAGATCAGAGCCAGAGACCTGTTCCCTGCGCTGTGGATCCCGGACCTCTTCATGGAGAGAGTCGAGCAGAACGCGGAGTGGACCCTGTTCTCTCCTTCCGACGCTCCAGGTCTTCACGAGGTTTACGGTGACGAGTTCAAGGAGCTCTACACCAGATACGAGCGGCTGGGTAAAGGAAAGCAGACCGTCAAGGCCCAGAAGCTGTGGTACGCGATTCTCGAGGCTCAAACCGAGACTGGAACTCCGTTCATGCTCTACAAGGACGCGTGCAACAACAAGACCAACCAAAAGAACCTGGGTGTGATCAAGTCCTCGAACCTTTGTACCGAGATTGTCGAGTACTCTTCGCCTGATGAGGTTGCTGTTTGCAACCTGGCATCGATCTCGTTGCCATCGTTTGTCGAGTCCGACGAGACCACCTCCTGGTACAACTTTGACAAGTTGCACGCGATCACCAAGGTGGTCACCAAGAACCTGAACAAGATCATCGACAGAAACTACTACCCAGTCAAGGAGGCCAGAAACTCCAACATGAGAAACAGACCTATTGCCGTTGGTGTTCAAGGTCTTGCCGACGCTTTCATGCAGTTGAGACTGCCGTTTGACTCGCCAGAGGCCAGAGAGCTCAACATCCAGATCTTCGAGACCATCTACCACGGTGCCCTTGAGGCTTCGATCGAGCTGGCCATCAAGGACGGCCCATACCAGACTTTTGAAGGCTCTCCAGCACAACAGGGACTGCTGCAGTTCGACCTTTGGGGCAAGAAACCAACCGACATGTGGGACTGGGACGCTCTCAAGGGCAGAATCCAGAAACACGGTATCAGAAACTCGCTGCTGGTTGCCCCAATGCCTACCGCATCCACCTCGCAAATTCTCGGGAACAACGAGTGTTTCGAGCCATACACCTCCAACATCTACTCTAGAAGAGTCTTGGCCGGTGAGTTCCAGATTGTGAACCCATACTTGCTCAGAGACCTGGTTGACCTGGGATTGTGGAGCGACTCGATGAAGAACTTCATCATCAAGGATAACGGATCGATCCAGAACCTGCCCAACGTTCCTGACGAGCTCAAGAAGATCTACAAGACCGTCTGGGAGATTCCGCAAAAGAGTATCATCGACATGGCTGCCGACAGAGGTGCGTACATTGACCAATCTCAGTCGATGAACATCCATCTCAAGAACCCAACCATGGGTAAGTTGACCTCGATGCACTTTTACGGTTGGAAGAAGGGTCTCAAGACCGGTATGTACTACCTGAGAACCCAGGCTGCCGCTGCTGCCATCCAATTTACTGTTGATCAGAACTCTGCTTCTACTGCCTCGTCGACCGTTGCCTTGCTCGATATGCTCAAGATCAAGAAGTATGTTCCAAGAACGGTTTCCGGTACCCAGGACGTTTCGTTTGAGTCGAGCGGCTCGAGCGGCTCGACTCCGTCGCCGGTGAGTGCTCCAACGTCGCTGGAGAACTCGATGAGCGAGCTCAACATCAAACAGGCAGCACCAAAGGCAGAGCCAGTCGCTGAGCCAGTCGCTGAACCAGTCGCTGAGCCAGTCGCTGAACCAAAGACAGAGGCCAAGAAAGAGGTGGAGGTTTTCACCGGGGAAAACACCGGTGACGCCGAGTTTGATATCTTCAACCAGAAGGCCATTGCTTGTGCCATCAACAACCCAGAGTCGTGCGAGATGTGCTCTGGTTAAGTGTGCCAACTGGAGCGGCTGCTTTAATATCTAATGATTTGGGTCTGTTGGTGAGTGTATATTTTGCGTGTTTTTTTGTTTGTATTTTTGTTGCTACTCTTGTTTTTGAATACCAATTGTTTTCGGTTATCTGTGGGGATGCTTGCGCGTGAATCGTCTGAGCTACTCTATATGTGGATCACACTCACTGTATGGTTTGCTTGAAAAATTCCAAGGGAAACAAATATTATTTTACTTCTCACCTCTGCCAATCCCAGATCGGGCCAATAATGGCCAGCTCACAGTTAGACAATTTTGGAGTGCAAACAAAAATTGTTGTGATTGTACGGAAGCAAAGGGGCGTTGTTTACAGATCAGAGTGGAACTGGATTGCAAACAGTTTACTTGGTGCTTATAGAACACGGAATTAAGTCAGGAGCCTGCAAAGAGAAAATGGTAAGTGGAGTGGCGAATTTGCGGTGGGAAGAAGCGGGAAATGCCGCGGAGGCAATACAAAGAAGGCGTTGTCCCTCTCTTGTTGTTGCCCACTGGGGGGTAAAAGTGGACGCTGGAAAACTAACACGGAGTGCGCTCTAGTCGGACAAATTGACTTCAGAACAGATCGAAGAATTCAAAGAGGCGTTCAGCATCTTTGACAAGGACGGAGATGGAAAGATCTCAGCGTCGGAGTTGGGAACAGTGATGAGAGCGCTTGGACAGAACCCTACCCAACAGGAGTTGAACGATCTTGTGAACGAAATCGATACCAACGGTAACTCATTGATTGAGTTCTCTGAGTTTTTGACCATGATGGCCAGGCAGATCAAGGAGCAAGACGTGGAGGCCGAGATCTTGGAGGCTTTCAAGGTGTTTGACAGCGACGGAGATGGCAAGATCTCCCAAACAGAGTTGATCCGCGTCCTCACCACCATCGGAGAGAGATTGACCGAGGAGGAGGCCCAGCAGATGCTGCAAGCCGCAGACACCGACTCTGACGGGCAGATCGATATCGAGGAGTTTGCCAAGATTCTGCGTGGAAAATAAGGGTGATGTTATGAGTCTGAATATTATTTTTTTTTTCCTCTTTGTTATGGGAACCTGATTTATGATTGTTTGTAATGACTAGTGTTCAGAACCCCTCTATTTTGTGATTATACTATAAAATGGTAACGCCCTAATTGTTTGCTGAAGAAAAGCTCACTGCTCGGACCCCAGAACCTGTCCGGTGCCCTTGAATGGCGTGGTTGGATCCACGCTGTGCAATGGCAAGACAACACCAACATCCACCGGCTTGTATCTCTTGTCTGCCACTTCAACCTCGCGGATGTAGTGCAATTGCGCGGGTATGATGTCTATCAAACGGCTCAAGAAGCTCTCGGCCCGCTCGACGATTCGGAATGGCGGGTTCGTGAAGTTCTTGAGATATCCGTATCCAAGAGCGAATCCTCCAAGCACGCCAAACAGATGGCCAATGAAGCTCGAGCTCGGAACGAGCAGACCAATCAGAATCAGCATCAAAAACGGCGTCAAGTTGGTTGGAACGTCGATGTTGCCGATTTTCACCGACTCCTGCTTGAACGACTTGAGGAACGTGTAGTAGCTGAAAAATGCAAAACACCAGCCACTGCTTCCCAGAATCGCGACGTCAGGGTAGAAAGCCAGGCCCAACAGACAGTACGGAAGTGCAATCACTGTCGAGAGAAAGTTCAACACCAGAGCCGTGTGCACAGTACCATTGGCGCGCTCGAACTGGGACAGGGGACCGTAGAGAGACACGAGATTGAATGTCAGGTGCAAGAATCCCTCGTGAATCAGAGGATATGTTGTCATTTTGCTCAATTCCAGGTTGTATATCGAGGTCGGACTCATTGCCCATGCCTCCACCAGTGACGGGTCAGCCCAGGTGTACGCGTAAACAAGAATCAGAAACAGGCTGAGACCGAGTGTCAGAGCTGGGGGCTTTGCAGGAGACTGTATGACGTATTCTTTGGCTAGCGAGACATACTGGCTCACAACGGGGTTGCTGAGTGCTCCGGCAAGCATTTTGAGAGGGTTTGGGCAAATTGACGAGTGAGGCACGCTTATATCCGTGCGGTTCCGTCTATGAGGAGAGAGTAGAGATGGATTTGGGACAAGGAGAATGTGCACAGGACAAATATATATATTAAACCCAAGCCAAAAAAACATAAAAGCCAAAAAAAAAAATGCCAAAAAATATAATGTACGCGATGATGTAAGCGTCGACGCGACGATCCGCTCGTTGATCGTCCAATTATTGAGTATAAATAAATCACATAGCCTAGAAATACAAAGTCGTGTGTGGGGGCCGTCACCGCTTGACGAACCGAACCACGTTGGTGAAGTTGTCAAAGTTCTGTCTCATCTCTGGAACCTCTCGCTTGAGCTCGACGAGGTCGTTCAAGATACCGTCGAAATCGTCCTTCAGCTCCTCCAGCCCATCGATGGCATCTGTGAACTCTACCGGCGTATCTTGCTTGTACTTCTGCACGGTCTGTGCGATCAGCTCGTCGATGTAGGTCTCGTTCTCCTGTGCGAGCTTCTCGTACGTGCGGTACACCTCCTCAGGCTGCGACTTGCGCAGCCTGCTGACCGTCTCCACCTTGTCCTCGACGCGCAGATACAAGTCTCTTAGACGGTCGTTGAGCGCAAAATCGTACGGCTCCACCTTCTCGTTGAGCAGCTCTGGGTTCTTGATCAGCTGCACAACGTCCGCGCCAGTGGCTCCGGCAGGGGTCCCGGTGACGCCGTCGATGTCCACGGAGTGCTGCACCATCTCAAACAGCTCGTCCAGAAACTCTGTGAGGATCGTCTTGACTTTTTCAGCCATCGATCTGTCTGCAACCCCGGACTCTCGAAGATGCTTGTCCACTTTGCTGTCCACCGCTTTTTCGAGCGTCTGGTGGAGAAACCGCAACTCCCTGAGCTGGAGATGCAGTTTGTCGTGTAGTTTGTCTGACATTGATTTGTTGGAATGGGAAGTCACAGGCACTGCGCAAGACGCTGGTGGCTACAAGTTATCAAGTACACAAACACATCAGTCGCGTACCACAAGAGAAGAGAACGAAAAAAACACTGCCGGTCGATCGACGCGTCGCCTCATTTACTACGGCCGGGTAACACACTTCGCGAAAGTTGCACTTCAAGGAGAAAAAAACGCTGCAACATACTTAGACTGTACACATAGCTGCTGGCTGTAAAACAAAGACAGAATATACCGATACAACTGTCTTCACAAACGCCAGAGAAGTCTCGTTTTTTAGCAACATTGACAACACGTGCGCAAGATGTGAGTGGCCGCAATTTGTGTGGTGCTGGGGGGTTTTTTGCGCCCGCCACTGCTCCATTTCTTCGATAAGAAGAATTACTAACCCATCAAACAGGTCGTTGGTGTCGGAAAACGAATACGCTCCTGCGTTTGCTCCGTTCTTTGGGTTTGCAGGCTGCTGTGCAGCAATGGTGCTCAGCTGCGCCGGCGCGGCCATCGGAACAGCCAAATCGGGTATTGGTATTGCTGGTATCGGTACGTTCAAGCCTGAATTGATTATGAAGTCGCTCATTCCTGTGGTTATGTCAGGTATTCTGTCGGTTTACGGGCTTGTTGTTGCTGTTCTCATTGCTGGAGGCCTGAATCCGTCCTCGGATTACACGCTTTTCAACGGATTCATGCATCTGAGTTGCGGATTGTCGGTCGGATTCGCATGTCTGGCTTCAGGATACGCCATTGGAATCGTGGGAGACGAAGGAGTCAGACAATTCATGCACCAGCCACGGCTGTTTGTGGGGATTGTGCTGATTTTGATTTTTGCCGAGGTTCTCGGGCTGTACGGAATGATTATCGGACTCATTCTCAACACCAAGGGAAGCGGTTGAGCGAGCCATGAGTGAGTGAATGAACGAGTAACGAATGGGCTTGCTGCTGCGCTCGTTTGGCAAAAATACAAAACAGATTACTTAGTTGGTACAAATCAATACAGAGAAATGTATATATGTATACAGCAGAACACGGCCCAAGTCAAGCAGAAGTGTCCATGGCGTCTGCCCTGACACCGATCTCGACTTTCCCATCGTCGTCGATATACTGGCTCTTGTTTTCCTCGAGAAATTGCACAGATCTGGCGCTGTCCAAGAACAGAGTGTAACTTCTCTTCACGTCCTGGATCTCCACGGTTTCGGATCTTCTCTTCTTGGCGATCTGGTGGCTGACGGCAATGAGGTTTGCTGCGTATCTGAGCGAGGTTTCGAGTCCGATCTTGGTGAGCAGACTGAGCGCGTCGGCGCTCAACTCGATCTCCTCCTCCTGCGATCTGATCGACAGAATGCTTCTAATGTCCTCCTCCTGGTACGGCTCGGTTCTGATGATGATCGATCTGTCCAACAGATCGAGCGGCAGGCCGTGCGGAGACTTGTAGTTGGTGCCTCTCGTTCTCGAGATACCGCGGTTGGTGGCCATTATCACGATTGGCGAGAACTCGTCCTCCAATGCTCTGTTGATGTACGAGAAACACTCAATGTCGAGCATGTGAACCTCGTCGATGAACAGCACGCCGGGGATGATGTCGGCCTTGCCTTCCTCTTTCCACTCGGCCACCTTGAGATTGATCTGGTCCCGCACCTCGGATCTGATCTCACCGGTGTCACCCGAAAACAACGCCAAAAAGCCCTGTTGTCTTGAGTTGATCACGTCGATCTCGTGCAACGACACCGTGTGCACCACCTCTTTTCTCGTCTGCAGCTCGCCCTCTGGACACGACACAAACTTCGTGTCCGGCCCCATCGCATCGTAGTCCCGCGCACGCGTGTACGAACGGCCCAGCTTCGTGATCTTGCCGTTCGACTTGTCGATCGAAATCACGTCTCCGGCAATCACCTTCTCGCGCGAAAGCTCGTCGATCATCTTGTTTCCCAGCTCGTAGATCGTCTCCATGTCCGTCGTCCGGATAGTCAGTTTCCCCTGCTTGTGGCCTCCAGTCAGCGACCGGTCGATCTGTATTTCCACCACTTCTCCCTCAATCAGCTCCGTCTCCTCCTTGATCTGGATCCCAATGCTCTTTCTGAACGCCTGGCCCAGCGCCTCCGTCTTGCTCATCTCTTTCGAAAACACCTCAGACCCCGTCAGCGTGGTGAACGGAACGCCACTCCCCAGACTCTGAGCCAATCCCATCGCAATTGCCGTTTTTCCCGTCGAAGGAGGCCCCGCCACCAGCACCGCGCGGCCAGCGATCTTTCCCTGCTGGATCATCTTCAAAACGACACCCGCGGCCTTTCTCGCCCGCACTTGGCCCACCATTCCCTGGCTGTTTTGCCGAGGAACAAGGTGCTCGTCCAAACCGAGCCCACTGATGTGCGAGTGCGCCGCAATCAGCGACACGTTTTTCAGTCCGTCTCCCTCACTCTTTGTTGCTATCGACATCTTTGCACCTGTGTGTGATCTGTGTGTTTTTCAAGGACTGCCGTGTACAATGGGTGTGTCTAAGTGTCTATTTGCCCCCTTCAATGATGTTTTTTGTTTTGTTCTATCTAAGTTTTTTTTTTTTTTTCTTCTTCTCTCTTTCTTTCTTTCGTGTCGTGCACCACACAGCGGTGCACGGATGTCTTTGTCTAACAACGAGGCAAACAAAACAAAAAAAGAGAGACAGACACTTTGAGTACTGTACTAAATTTGGTTTCTATTCCCTGAAGGCAACACCATTGCACACCCAATTCCCGCGGATCCGCTCGTCGCAAACACCACTGATCCAGCCGATTTTGGTCTTCAAGCCGTATTTCCCCATCCACCGCCCCGCACTCCCGTTCCCATCTCCTCCTCCCTTATCATGTCCTCGTGTCTAGACATACTCGGGAGCTGTCTGCCGTGCATCCTCAACAAGACTCCGGTGCTCCGCATCAACCAGGCGTCGTTCAAGCTGCTCAGTCTGCTCGGCGAAGGCGGTTTTTCCTACGTTTATCTCGTGCAATCGCAAAACAATAACGGCTACTATGCCCTCAAAAAGATAAGGTGTCCATTTGGGAACTCCAATTTCAAGATGGCCATGAAAGAAGTCGACAACTACAAAGAGTTCCGCTCTCCGTTCATCATCAAGTCTGTCGATTCGTCGGTTGTCCAGGAGGCCGACGGCTCGAAAACAATCTACATCCTACTCCCCTACTTTGACAGCGGATCGTTGCAGGACGTGATCAACAAAAACAGCGTCAACAACGCGAAAATGGACGAAGATGAGACGGTTCGACTGTTCATTGGCATCTGCAGAGGCCTCAAGTCCATGCACAGACATCAGCTCAGCAAAAACTACAACATCGTCAACTCTATGGAACCAAACGAATATGAGGACGCTGAGGAGAATAACCCATTTCTCGCCTCTGCATCCTCAATCAACACAGAGCGGGCCGCATCCGCCGACGCCGACGCCGCTGGCGGCTCGCCCGGAGACGCGACCGAACTTCAGGAGACTATCAGTTTTGCTCACAGAGACATCAAACCTGCCAACATCATGATATCCAAGGATGGAATACCTGTTTTGTGTGATTTGGGCTCGTGTGAAAAAGCTCGCGTATCGATAAAAACGCGAGCTCAGGCCATCACTGTCCAAGAACTGAGCAACGAACATTGTACGCTCCCGTATCGTGCTCCCGAACTGCTGGATATCAAAGTGGGTGACTATCTTGACGAGAAGATCGACATCTGGTCTCTTGGTTGCACATTGTACGCACTCATGTATGGGTACTCGCCGTTCGAAAGAGAGGAGCTCATCAATGGAGCCAACATCACTCTGGCCATCAGTTCAGGCAGTTACACGTTCCCAAACACTCCGGAGTATAGCGAGGACTTGAAGGAGCTTGTGAGATTTTGTTTGGTTGTGGATCCAGCGGAGAGGCCTGGTATTGAGAGTGTTTTGGCGAAGGGGTTGGAGGTGCAGAGGTTCAGGAGTTGAGCAGATGGCGAGAGCGACGAGTAACGAGCGACGAGCAACGAACGATCAACGACGAACGATCAACGACGAGCGAAGCGAGTCGTTTGTGAGTGGCTCGCCTCACCTGAAAGCTCACCCATCTCCACGACACACGGATGTCGGAGGTACCCGCTTCGCTCGTCATTCGCATTGTATGTGACAAAGTATAGAAAGGATGCATGAACATCAACGGACATAACTACAAGCAAGTTTCCATTGATGCGAGCCACGTAATCTATGAAGCGGATCGCTTTGCTCGTTGTAAACTACGAAGAAATATTGAAAAACTCGCCTTGTTCGCCTCGCTCGCCTCGCTCAACTTCAGCCTTGCACAGCCACGTGCTTGTCTTGCACAGCCACGCTTCAGCCACGCGTCCAAAAAATATGTCCGAGATCCAGCAGATCTATATTTACGCCAAATGGAGCCTGAAACGCAGATGTCAAAGTGGATTTCACCTGTCACAAAAACGCTGCAAATTCACTACCCAACACCTACAAATGATCTCATACCAAAACCCGCCTCCTTCAGTGCCAGGATGGAACGACTGTCCGCCTGTTTCTTCGACTGGGTCTTCAAAAAATAGAAGAAGAGGATCTGCCAGACCAGCGTACCCGCTAGAGGCAGGTAGCACCCACAACGCTAATGGAACGTCTTCGAGACCCGACAGCGCAACCTCTTTTAGCGTCTCGAGCTCGGCGATGTCGGCTTCGCTGCCAAGCGTCGAAAACCTACCAACAGCAGTTTTTTCCGGAGACGTGGAGACGGCGCTGTCTAGAGTGTTAGAGCTCAAGACGGTTTTGAGCCAGAAGGAGTTTGAATACCACAAGAACAAGCTCACCCGGCCAGAGATCTTGCAGGACAACGACAGTCTTGTGTTTTTGAGCCACATATTAGAGGAGTATTTCAGTGGTAGAGACGTTTCGATGATTGAAAACAGGATTTTGGAGTTTATGATGGGGCACAGCGGGGCCACTTGGTGTGGGTCGTTGAAAAAGGTGATTAGGAGTGTGAGCAAATAAACAACGAGCGAAGCGAGTTGTTTGGACTACGCTCGTATTGGGCCGTCGCGTGACGTTCGAAGTCGCGCAGTCGCTCGAGTTAGCCCCCACCCGCCCGCACCCTCATCTGCGAATGGATCAACCTGCCTTCCTCAACCCGATTGGTATAATGTATAATAATGAAATTGTGTGGTGTCGGGTGTACAACAAGCAAATTAGTTGTGTAAACGGGCGAACGACGAGCAAACGACAAAGACGAGCGTAGCGAGTCGTGATTGTTGATTCGAA